>JAPYZM010000051.1:0-84942 GCA_030522845.1 Psyttalia concolor | reverse complement strand
CAGTGAAAATCTCTCAATTCGTTAAGGCTTCATTATTATTTGTCCTTCCTCAAAGCTACCGGTATCTTACCCTTATCTTAGAAATAACCCTATATTCACATCGAAATTATTGCTATAGAATAAAAGTCATACTGTGCGCGCGTGAGGAGTCCTTGTCATCACATAAATATTATCCGAGGTCACCTTAGCGAACTCTGAAGTATGATGCACACACCCTTGAGACGGCCGTTTGTCATCTATCAGTGAGCGAGAAAAATGGTACGTCTCTCTCTCTATTCGGGGATTTATGTTTGGTACACAGCATGGGAAACGGAGTTAGTTCTGCAGGATCGTGTCATCAATGATGCGTTTATGGTTGACAGGGGCTGGGAGGTTGGGCAGGCCGTTTACACAGGAGGAGGGCCCAGATCTCCCTCAAAAAAAGATTCTTTTGTTGAATTGATTGTCGCCGATGGGTAGCAAACGACATTTCCAACAGAAATTGATTTCACTGGTGGTAAAAAAACAAGGACGTTCTGGTCAGTTTCAGTATTCAAATTGTCACCGCAAGAATTCAGAGAGTAAGGGCAGAATTATAGCTTTGAAGGAGATAATTATATTCATAACCACTCTGACAAGCAACGGACCCATTCCGAAGACAATTACCAATTAGATTGGTAAAAATTAAATGACCTAAAGAAAAGTTTACTTGTTTTTGGTGTGGATTGAGGTACTGACCAGTTAAAATTCTTCATTAATTAGTTACAATGAATTTGAGATCAGTTTTGTAACTGTTATTGAGATTCTTGCCTGATGCACCCGGTAGGGATGCAGTCAGAGTTTACTCAGCCGAGGCGGATCAGAAGCGGCTCAGCCCAATCCAGATAAAGTGATACCAGCTCAAGGAACAACTCAGGAGCCAGCAGAATCATCATGATCAGAGGTATCTAACCAAAATTGGATCTAAAATAAATTGTAATTGAGGACTAGTCCAAAAGTACTATGCTTCGATTATTTTAATCCTAAGTCAGACATTAACACCCAAGGATTATCATGACACTTTAGAAGAACGGTACCAGTATCAAGACCTATCTACTCCACTTTCTTTTGATCATCCGTATGACGATGAGGTTCTCCAGACAGTCGATTAGATTACCGAGAAGCCGATATCTGGCCACAGTATAGAGACAATTCCACAGTGACTTTTCAATGTGTGAGTGCGACAACGAATATGGTAAGCAGAAAGAATCAAGAGGAAGTTGAGAGGATGAGACCAGGAGTATTGGCTTCTGGGGGGTTATATGTACCTAGGAAACGAGTTGTGCTGTATAACGGTTCGCAAAAGGCTTCGAGGTGTGGGGTAGGTGGAAGAGGGTTCATTCCACCTAGCAGGGGTATATGTGGGAACCCATAGCCGACGAAGGGCATTGTATCCTCACGGAGATTCACTCCTCTCGATTCGTCGTTTTATTTTTTATTCTATTTTTTTTTAACCTCCATGAATTCACCTATGTGTGCTTTCATTCCACACACCATATCCATGTATAGTGGCACTTGCTTTGCGCATACCCTTTTGGTTTTCCTAGCCTTCGATCCATATATTTAAAACAAAATGCTATCTGATCCTGGCGGCGCGTTGTGGAAGGTGAGATGAAAAGACCCACCACCCCCTAGCACACAGTATCGCCTTTATTCACTGGATATTCTGCATATTTTAATTTTCAGTTTTATTTTAGTTGACCACTTTGAAAGACCGGAGATGCAACGAGAGTCACTTCAATAGTCAAGTGGTAATTGTGGAGGTTGGTGATGAGATGAAAATCAGAGGAATACATTTATTTTATGCCTACTGTGACGCTTTTTCTAAAGGAGGTTTTCATCCCGACCTTAATCAAATGGCCTTTCAACTTGAAGCATGAAGCCGACGGGTCTCGGTACGATTTGATGATGATTTTGCCCACTTGAAGATGTTCAGGACACGATGTGACGCCCAATTGATTGTGATTAATTTTCGGCAGTGGAGGCTGGAGCGGAGATCTATCCCACTCCATCTCCTCCCATATTCTACTTTGTTCAAGGGTTTGTTCAATTAGACTGTATTCGGACTGAAACTCTATAATTAAAAAAAAAATCAGTTGAAAAGATGAAAATGATCTTCGAAGGTGATCAGAGAAATCCATTTATTTCCCATTTCATTTACCCTCAACCGTTCGAATTGGCTCGGAAAAAATTGCACAAAATGTAGTCCTTAAGAAGCGATTTAAGATTACAATTCAAGAAATCTTGGATCTCCTCGTGTCGTGAGTCTATCAGCCAATGCACGGGTGTTGGGCTCAATCCTATCTCCGATAGTAAATCCGGTCGTAAGTTAAACTATTGGGGGAATGGAGAAGGCGGTTCCCTGGAAAGTACCGACGCAACCAAAAACCAACGGCATATCTCCCACCTTCATCCCCATTTTCTTGTCTCCTCTATCGTTTTCTACCCCAACTACCTCCTCATACGCCACGGGTTACTACATTGGGGGTATAGATGTGGGGGGTGGAGGGAGGGTGTATATCGGGGTTTTGGGATCCTGGCAGAATCAAGTTTACGTATATCTCCTTGCCTATCATCTCCATCACCATAGATTGCCCATAAAGAACCGTCTCCAATCCGTGGTTATACCACCTTCCTCAGGGCTATCCACGAATCCAGCCGAAAAAACCGATCCCCAGGGGTGGATTTCTCTCTATCACATTTCTTTCACTTCTCCTCTTTTTGTTGCTACCACCAGAATCCTTTCTGATGCTCATCTAGTTTTAGGGTGATGCGATTTTACCTTCTCCATTGTTTCATTTTTATCCGATCAAAGAAAGATTTGAAGTCGTCGCACACCAAAAAAATGAAACCTCAAGTCCAGACTCATCATCTCAACTTGAGAATTGGGAATAGCGCAATTTGAAATTTTTCCACGTGTTAAGACATTAAAATCTCAAGCTCAGACATTGGAAAGCCCGAAAGTTATGTAGGTTTTGCGGTAGTTATATGGGAGAAACAGATCACTACACGCGAATAAAATAATGTAGTGTATTTATTTGGTCAAGTATTAAAGAGCATTTACCGAAACTCAATTTTTATCCCTGTGCGTATTTTTCAAAATACTTTTGCTCAAGAATTTGTGAAATTTAAACTGTGACATCGTTCACCTTTTTCAATAATACACTACTTGGCCAACTCAAGTATTTCACGGACCGAGAACTTAATTTAAATGAAAATATATACCTTAACCAAGAATTCATTTTTCAGCCAAAAGTACATTTTTCTGTCAGTGTAACGGACAGTATGAAGATCACCAGTGGAGGGATGAGCGGCTAAACCGTGGGTTATCCGTGATTCAGTATTAACCAAAAGTGCGGAATAAATTCGCTGATTACGTTAATAAGCGTGCGTGTGCATGTAGCAACAAACTATTGCTTCTGTGGGTAACATCAGATCATCGTCCCTCAGCGGGTAGGTAGAGAGCGGCTGGAGTTTTCCTGCTGAGAATAATCCTGCATCCTATCCTACCTATTCCAAATCTTATTCAACAATATCCTCTGACGTCACAAGAATGTGGAACGCTATATAAATTTCCCGTCTTTGATATAAAACTTTTGTGCTTTTAAAAGTAATGATTTAGTCTGAAAGTAAGAGTTGACAGAGATGATGAAGATTGAAACTTGCAAAAATTCCAAATTTAGACTTAATAATCTCAAGTCCAGATTTCTACAATCTCACATAAGGAGTTCTTTTTTTTTGGATATGATGCTTAGTTCTCTCTCCCTTCATGTGCAAGACTTGAGAACTACATTGAGTAGGGATAAAAAGGAAAAAACTATTTTTTTTTAGGGTCGAAGCGTGGCCCAACTTTTGACTGACCATAAACGCATTACAACCGGAACAAATCAGTCTCTTGTGGGAAGAATTAGGGAAAACTTTTGGGTCGTGCGGCTCTTCATCTTCGGACTCTTCTCATCCATTTTTGGCGCTCTAGTACTGGCACTGATATTGTTGAAACGCTCTGTCCTGTGGATAAATACCCGAAATTGCGAGTAACCATTTAAGATGAGTGAAAAGGGAACGGGG
The DNA here is from genome assembly GCA_030522845.1 of Psyttalia concolor. Lineage (NCBI taxonomy): Eukaryota > Metazoa > Arthropoda > Insecta > Hymenoptera > Braconidae > Psyttalia > Psyttalia concolor. Next base: position 80,856 of record JAPYZM010000051.1, on the reverse strand, counting down.
GGGCTTCCACGGGGGGTCACACGGCCAAATATCTCATGGGGGAACCCATCGGTTGGTGGGGGGGCTCCGAGTGCCTGCCGCATACCTTATTGTGACCTTTCAGACAGGTGATTTGCATTGAAATTTTGCTTTGAATTATTTAATGTAGAAAAAAAACTGACATTTTTATAAATCGTCTGCAGTCGTCGGCAGTGCCTACGATATCGGATGCCAGTTACTCTGTTATTCTTGGTCAGGTAGGCCATTGATACCATTTCATGATATCCCTGGAAGATCACCGGTGTCTGATCGCATTAAGTGCTACTTTTGTTAGCACAAAACAAATTTCAAATGGTTCAGACAATATAATTCTTCGAAATTTGAGACTTGGCTTAAGTTTTACCCTTCCATAACGTCATAACTCAGAAAATACGTTCACCTTAAAATAAATCCGCTTGTTTTACAAGTATCATTTTAAAAAATCGTCTGTAATCCTCAGCGACACCTACGTTATTTGATGACGAGTGTGCATATTGGTGATCCAAAACAAATATATTTGGCCCTATTATATTGTTTTCTCACTGCCTGACATTATAAACCAGTAAACGCTTAGACTCTAAACAACTTGATTTACTAATAACAAATTGTGAACATGGTTCACACTCGCCGGAAGTGCCTACAGTATCTGACTCGTCCATTGATTCCATTAAATAATATTATGCGAAGGTGAAAAAATTCTAAATGTGTGGTATATCAATTTTGCAAATACGAAACAAATGAAAACCTCAAAAAATTAGTATTCCTGAATATTTGGAAGTATAAGCATTGTTCTTTCACCCTCATAATAGCTATGCAACGGCAAAACCAATGATTCCTCCGAAAGTAATCTCAAGCATGTGGCAGAAATGTTGCAGTGATCATTTGTCCCAATGATGTCACGTTTTCTTCCGAATTCTAAAGGTCCACATGAAAAGGGAGAACTGTCGCCAAGAAGACGGGCGTCTGATGCCAATACGAGGGCTCCCCTCCTGTGACTCTTCGAGGTTAAAGCTTGCGGGGGGGCCTGAAAACCGTAATAACCCAACACGTTCTTGTCACGCTTGAACTTTTTTTTTCTTCTTCATCCTCCTCTGGTTCTTTTTCACATTGCCTCTGAAGTTTTGGCTAGCTTGGGTTTTAACACTACAGGAACGGAAGGGAAGAAGAGGATGGACATGACCTGTTGGGCTGGGTCTGTCGTTTCTCTTGTGCATTTGTCGAGCGCTTTTTCAGTGAGGATTTTGCTCGCCACATTATGGACATCCGAGAAACTCAAACGAGATCACCTGCGGTGAAGATAACGCGGTCATCTTTGTTCGGCGAATTTGTTGGCACTGGGGGGAGAGGGAACGGGGAGAGGGGAAGAGACAAACCAGGCGTTGACTGCATCGACAGCCTTTGCGGTGTCGATCCTTTGAGGTGATGACCCAAACAATGTCGAAAATGAGAATGATCTGGTGTGCTCAGTGAAAAGACTAGTCTTAGGTCATGAATTCGGCGAGAATAATGAGAATATTCTAGGAAATACGATTACTAATATTGCCTTTCGCGGTATCAAAGAACAGAATTTATATTGCATTCTGCGTTCTTGTAACGTCACAGGCAAGCATTGGATGCGGTTTAGGAATTATTCACAATATAGAATTTACAAGACATTTCTTCCTTTCGTATTTTAATTTTGAATTTTTTGCAGTAAGGATTTCAACAATTTTATTGATTTTATGATTTCAGTGATTTCGAGAATAATTATTACTGATTTCATAACTGCTCCACGATTTCATCGACTTCATTCGACTGAAATCAATAACTTCTGCATCGTTAAATTCACTGAGATATCACCGAATCAAAATTACAATCAACACTAAAGTATTATTTATTACTTACTCAATTATTTGAATTTTTAATTTTGATGTTGCGAAAAATTAAAGAACACAGAATTCAATAGTAATAATTCAGGTAAAAGTTATAAACATCTCAACATGCACCTCCCCACTTAAGATTTTTGGGAATCTGAAAATATGGAATTTTTTTTTAACGTCCATATTTCAACAAAGCCAACCAAAAATAATGATAATAAAAAAAAATAGGCTGAAATGATAAATTTATGCAGTTGACTTTCTCGGTGCAATAAAATTTTCTCCCCATTTTCCCGACGTAGAAAAACCATGGGGTCCTAAATCAGTACTCGCTCTCAATTTTTTTTGTATTTCTCCATTGAAAAATAACTTGGGCATAAAACGAGGTCTAATTTTATTTCTTTACGAGGCCTCGTAAAAAATACTCTACATTTGGCAGAGTTTACAGGGGAAGCGAGAGAGGAAGTGAGGGGCAGGAGGGGAGACGAGAAAAAAATCGCCCTGTTTTGGTCAGAAATTAGTGCTCCTAAAAATGACATGCAAAGGTCTACAAAAATTGAAGGGAGGGCCAGCTCCACTTCTTGTGACAAATTTTTACGCCTCTAGGGCACTTTGGGAGGCCATCCTGTGGAAATGTAAAAATTGCACGAAAAAAAAGAGAATAAAAATCGTAAAAATATACGACGTTATTTAAAATAGTTCAACTACCGTTAGGTATGGGCCCCGCTACAAAAATTCACGCAACGGGATCCCACTTTTTGGGATCCCGTTTTTCGTTTTTCTGGAGTAACCCCCCCCCCCCCCCCCTCAAAATTTATACTATTTAGATGACCTTTCTTTTTTTTCTTTTTTTTGTTGCCCGCATAGTCTGGGGAATCGTAAAAATTTAGGTTGAAGTAATGTTGGACTGCTGGAAGGAGGGAAGAGGGGAGGTTAGCCTGAATTTTCTTGACGAACTGGGTCATCATCATCGGGAACTTCTGTTATTTTCTCTGCCACCCTCATAAACGCTAGTCAAAAGTCAAATTTTGAGGATTGATTTAGGAGGATTTTTGTTATAGACAAGTGTATCATGATTTTTTTTTTGTGGAGCGGAGAGTAATTAGTTTCAATCCTCAACATCTTCTATTATATTGTCAATTTTTCTTGTGATCATAGATGAAAAAAAAATTACTGCTCAATTTTTTCAAGTGGAGTATTATGTTTAAAAGTCTATAACTTCCAAAAAATCTACCACTACAGATGTTTTCTTCTCCAAAATTGATTTCTTCTCACACTTCTCATCTAACGAGTGGCAATTTTGCTTTTCAATTTTTTTTTTCAACTTCACAAGTTGATTTTGAAAAAATTAACAAATTGAGATTGAAACTAAAAACAGTTTATGGAGTCTCCAATTTAACCTTCCGTGGAGATTTTTGGCCCAATATATTGACTAAGGTTTAAAAAAAAAACAAGATCCAGCGTTCAAGGCCAATTTCTTAATTAAACAAAATTATTTTTCTAGGAAAAAAATGTCGTACAGATAAGCAATTGAAGTAAAAAAAGAATTTGTAATCGCTTGATTGGCGGAAGTTAGATGCATTTAAATCCGCAAACTTAGAAAAAAAAACATCATCTTTTCCCGTCCAGTCATCAGAAAATCCGCAATTATTTAGTTAATTGCATTTGTTAGTAGATCATCCCACCAATACCTTCCAACCGCTCCCCTTTCCCTCCCTCCCGATCTTCTCCGGATCCACTCATATCCTCACCGTATCCATTCAAACACCGTCAAACACAACTGAATAATCAAAAAGAGAGAACTTTTCTACATGCAAACACACCTCTCCCCCTCCCGCCCCCACCCACACACGGACGCACATGGAGAGCGCCGACGAGATGTGCAAGGGTTTGAATATTTCCGCGTGAAAGGGCCAGCTCACAAAGGTTCCGCTATGACCGTTATCCCTCCCTCCGCCCCCACCCCCTCACTTCACTCCACATAGAGTTTAGTATCGGTGTGAGTGACTTAATTCGATGTGAATATATGCAAGGCTCCACCCACTCCCATCGGTCCTTCATACTCTACTCACACCTATTTTCTCCCTCTTTCCATTTAAAGCTACTACCACCAGGCATCGCAAGCCCCGTATGTAGGTTCTCTTCGCACACACGAGCCCCTCTGCCCCCTCCGTCCTCCTCCTCACCCTCCCCCTCTCCGGGCCACCCACTCGTTGCCCTCCCCCTTCTACCTCGCGTGTGCACTCACTCCACCGTGCGCGCTTTAACTCAGCTAATTTCAATACCCCCGCCCGCCCCCGCCCCTTCCCCTCACGCGCGCATTCCTCTCTCGTTCTCTCTCTTTTGCGTGTCCGCTTTGGAACACTCTTTGCAAGCTCACTGGACAACTGCACAGCATTTAGGGCCTCAATTTTCTATTGAGTCGAGATTTTTTAAATTTATTTATTCGATCTGTTCGCCCGTGGCTTGTCACTTTTTTTTTCGACAATCAGTGGGAATTTCTGAGTTGAAGGAATTGGGGAAGGGAGAGGGTGGGTTAATTAAATTTGAGTTATAATGTTTTTGTCACTGAAGATGTTTGTGTTTTTTGTAATTTGATACCCGAAATAAACACGCCGAAATAGTAAAAATCGTACGAAAAAATGATATAGAGACGTCTGATATAGAGACAAGCGTCCAAATATCGATCACAAGAATGAAAAAAAAGGCTGATAGTGTCATTATAAACGTCGCCTGGGCGAAAATGAGAATTGCGAAAGCCACAATAAAAATTTGTGGTTGTTGACAGAATTTTAATACCAAAAATTGCCTAGTTCGTTTATTTGTAATCCCCTCAGTGTGAGAGAAGCGAGGATGAGTTGGCTTTCCTCTCAAACACCACAGTTTCGCCCCAGCTTCACCAACTGTCCATGACTCTCAACATATTTTGATTTACCTATATTTTTTTGCATTAATGGTTCTGTTTTTCGTATCGCATATAGGCAGAGTTACAACAGAATCCGGTAGTTCACCGAGTGAGGATATATGTGAAGGGATTAATGGGTGAAACTCGCGGGGGTGGGAGAGTGAGAGGGGGTGAGGAGAGGGGGAGGTGTGAGGCGACCCATGAGGCGCGAGCGAATATACACGTTCAGGGGGACATAGCTTTCTATACCTCGTACAGTGGAGTCTACGGTCGTGAATCAAAATTAGCTCCTCTTGTACTGACCCCATGTACAATTCTCTCCTCTGCTCTACCAGTTTTTGTCATCATTGTACATTTCAAAAAAAAAAAAAAATAAACAAGTCGACAGAAGAAAAAATCTAATATTCAGTTTTTCTATTGCTGAATCAATCCTCGACGGAAAATGAAATTTTTGCCATGATGATGTGTTGAAAGACCTTTAAACATTGTTATTTCGCAGAGAAATTAGGCCCCAATTATCTTATTTTTCCATTTTTAATGAGCCAGTACTGTTTTGTTTTTTCAAAATTAGGGGAAAAACATTTGCTAAATTCGAAAAACAATTATAACAGCTGAATAAGTTAACATTTTGCTTTATTACCAGCTAAAAATGACACATTTATCTGATTTTTTTGTGTGTATAGCTCTCGTGACCTTTATGTCCACTTTGAGGTCGTTATTTAGCCACTTTTATCTCTTATTTTAAGTCTTATAACACTAATTTTTACTATTGCAGCTGTAATCTCATCTCTTTTGAACGTTTAAAAAATTGACATTGTTGTAAATTATAATTTCATCCTCCACGTAGATTCTTTTACTTTACACTAATTTTGTGAGCTACTCATTAATTCTGATTTCACAGTAGGATACAATATATAAATTGTACAATCCCGGCAATCACAGGGTCACATTATGAAACTACCCCTCAGGGAGCCACCGAGGCGAGTCAAAAGAGGTTCACGCCGAGTGAAAAAGGAAGGGTGCGTAGGGAGATGGAGATTTTCAAGGGGAAGGAAGAGGAACGGGTGGTTCAGAAATAGCCCCTACGTGAGCTAGCAAAAAGCGTTATACATTGGTCTCCCTCAGCCCCCCCCCCCCCTCCGTCGAGTCACTCTCTCTCTCACTCTCGTGTGCTCGCTCTATGTATAGAGGTGAACCGTATAAACTGGACGGCATGTATCTTTACGGGCCATAAAGGCCAGTCCTCGTTACGAAACGCCAGTACCGCACCCGTGGCCACCAAGGCACCACACCCTCCCCTGTCCCTCGCCTTCTTCACTCGTTGGACCCTCTGACCGCGGTTCTAAAACTCACCCCGAGATTCACACACTGGAATCACCCGTATATTCGTTTGGTAGCAAATGTACTGTTGCAAATGGCATCACTTGATTTTCCGTAAATTTTACGCTAAGGGGGTAAAAAGGGAAAGGTTATATTAAAATTTCAATGGCTTTAAATTGTGGCTACTGGAGGTGATTATTTTATATGGAACTTGATATTCGGGAATTGATACTTTTGGAAATTTCAATTTGAAAATTACAAAATTCCTCACTTCAGTCGGGAGATTCAAGTTGAGATTAAAAAGTGTTTAAGTGAACGTAAAACGTTCAAATTAATACTTGAAACTTCTAAATGGCTTAATTTGAGACTTGAATTTTTATTTAGATCTTCTAAGTCTCAAGTTAAGTTATAAGAAAAGCTCAATTTGGTACTGAAAGCTCACTTGAGACTTGACAGTCTCTAGTGGAGACTTTAGAAGGTTGTAAAATGTAAAAGTCTGCAATTCACCCTTTCAAAAATTCTCAATTTGAAAATTTCAAAAATTTTCATTTGAATTTCGTGTCAAGTTGAGACTTGATAGTTTCAAACTGCTACGTAAATATTTCAAAGTATCATTTAAAGCTTCACAATTCAAATTGAAACGTCGGAATGGCTTAATTTGGGACTTGGGGTGCAACTTTTAGAATTTGAAAGTCTCAAGTTAAGATATAAAAAGACTTAAAAGTTTCAAGCTGGGCGTCACATAAAAATCTCACTTATAAAAGATCACATCAAAATACTCCCCCTGCTCCCCACAATTTTACCAATCTCCAATTTAAATGATGCCATTGACCCCTGGGATTAGCATTCACAATTGATACTTAATCCCTCTAAAAACTGCGTCACCTGAAGAATGAGAAAATTGTTAAGAAAGCGCCTAATCGATTCATCACCGCACAGTGGTCCACCGTCACCGCAGGAGGTTTGACTACCCCTGAAATTTCTCTTTATACTCAGAGAGCTAAAAACCCAGGTCGATAATGAAGATGTCTCGTCACGGGTGTCCCATATGGCCGCGAGCATCTATTCTCAATGCCAGGGCGATAGTACCCGGGGCTCCGTACGTAAACGATGTCATAGACGCGGGTTCCCCCCCCACCACCCCATTGTCCTCGTATCCCGTGAGGGGTACTGATCCCCCGTGGAATCCTCGGGCCGTACAATTCGGCTTGCCATGTTGTTTTGAATGAAAAAAAAAAAGGATCCCCAAGTTCTGCTTTTGGCCTTACACACTCACATCATCTCTCGCTTTTGCATTCAAATGGAGACGCTATTCGGGACTATAATTGCTCTGAATCTGACGTCGTGACTGAATTAGAGAGAGGGGGACTTATTTTTAATGTTTGGCATTACAAATAGAGAAGCCAAATGTTATGCTAAGAATCTCTTACACCTAAAATAATGAAATTTCACTGTGAAATTTATTACAAGTGGTGGGGGTAGATGGTGAGGGATAAGATTGTAATAAATTATTGATTGAAAGTGATAACAGAAGACTACGAAATGTCATCATGAAACGTGAAAAGCATTGTTGAGATTTTTGGTTTACTGCTATGTTTTAAGTTTTAAAAATAAAAGATTTGTAAATTGTATAATCTTTCAATTTGAAACATCGTTAGCTACAGACCTGTACGCCCATACACACTTATAAACATGCCCACCATGACACCGCAAACATTCATACGCATATATACTTAAAAATCGGCAATGATCAGGCAACACCATTTCCAAAAGCCGAAACTAGGCAGTTGATTACGAATCTTTCCAGGTAGCAAGTTATACATTGTCAACTGTATGGAATATACTTTTATTTGAGATATGCAAAACTGTCGTAGTATTCTTTATTGACAACTCTTACCACGCGTTCCACCGAACCAGCGAGTAGTAGATATTAAAAATCTCAAATTGAGACATTTGAAAGTCCTACGGTAATAAGACAATAAGGGTTGATGAGTTACCTCATGCGTGACTGGGAAGTCCCGGGTTCGATTCCCAGCTGATCCTGTGACATTTTGTGATCTAGAAAATTCTAAATTCCTTCAATTTTTGTTACGTCAATTACTGATTTTTATTCACTCTTCATTACTTTCAAGTCACTCAATAGGAGTTGACAGAGATAACGAAATTTTATTTCAAATTCGACTTGAGATAAATTTGAGACTGTTAAATATCCCAACAGGAGTCTATGAAAAATCCCAACTCAAGATTCTGAGAGTCTCAAAATAAGATTTTTTTTCGGCTGTACGAATTTTATTCACTTGAGTCAACAAAGGTGAGAATAAAGAGGGAGCGAGAAACCTTGAGTACCAAAATATTGTGTCTAGGGGTGGCAGGGAACACACAGTGGCCAATCGGGGTAACCTCATTTTTCATCTTCTCCCCCTTTCTCGTCTCCGTTCACAAGCATTTTGTCCTCTTACATCTTTCTTGTCTTGAATAAAAAAAAGAAAGGGGGGCTACGCTCTACTATTCCATGATGCTAGTCTGAATGAGCCATCTCGGCTTTCAGAGAAAAAAAAGGGGGGGGGGGCATGGTCCCACAAGAGCGAGAAAGACCGACAAATCGATGGAGAGAAAAAAGGTATTCGCGCGCGTAGAAGCGTGACATTATATTTATGTTGTCACCCTGACGCGTCAACGAGGCTGCCACTGAGAGTGAGACAACACACGTCAAGAAGGGGGGAAAAAAATAAAATGTGAAAATATGGGAAATAGAAGAATGAGAAGGCACGGTCGGGGGCTCGAGGCCTCCTTGTCTGCAAACATCGATGCCGAGCGCCCCCTGGAACGTACCTGACATTGTCCCTAATATCCTTTCTTCGTGTCACCATGTTCTGTCGTGAGTTTCAATCACAATGACTATCTTTTTTTTTCTTCGTAATCTCTGTGGGGTGAATTCCTCACTTCTGGCCATCTTCTGGGCAGTGTACAACACCCGGGGGATGTACTGTTATTGCGACAAGTGACAAGAATTTCTACAATTTCGATTTTTCAGGAATTTATCACAATAAATTCAATTTTCTTTATTATTCTTTGGATGAATTGATTTTAGCCTCCCGGTTCAGACAAGAGATGGGCCATTTTTAATTAATTTTTTGAAAAGGGATTTGGTGAAAAATGAGAATCCATTAAATGTCTCCTAAATGCTGAAATGGTTTTAGTTGTTATTTTTTCCCCATCATGCTCACTCAACTCAAAAAAATTAGCATTAAAAGAAAAGTTTTTCAAATAATATTTTTTTGGTTTTCATTAAATTTTTCCATTTTTTTTTCAACCACTGTCCACCGTCAGAGATAAAACCGGATGAAATAAGTTTGCTGGGGACCATAAAACATTTCCGGTTTACAGTCGCACGTGCCCTCTCTCCTCGCTGTTCTTATTGACGCAACTGTCCCCGCACTGGTGCCCCACGACAGTTGGTCCTATGGTTTTTCTCTCTAAACTTTTGACAAAGTGGACCGACTTGTAGTTGAAAACGTTTCGTCTAATGAAAGGGCATTCATTCTGGCGTTCAAAAGGACTGCCGATTTTTTTATGGCATCATCTGTAGAGTCATTTTGGCTTTTTCGTGTGTCTGTAACGTATCAACACTTGGAGATTTTTTTGGTTGATTGTTTAATTAGAGTTGACCAACTGTTGTGTTTATTAAATCTTCAACACGCGAGGGAACATTTATTTAAAAGATATATATTTATTGGCAAATATTGATGTTTCCGTTCGCTATTTGTTTCTTTTTTGTTTATTGTTCTTTCCTCACTGATCGCCGTTTTAAACATGACTTAATTGACACCACGGCTCAAATTGTGCCAATATTAACTGAATATTCGGCCGACATTGAGTCAACATTAGCCCACCATTGAGCGAACAGTCGCCCGATATCGAATAAAAATGCTGCCCCATTAGAACAAAATGTGACCAATATCCAACGACCATTGTAACGACATTTGTCCGAGATGGACCGAATATTTGGCCAACATTAAGCCGACATTGGTCATGTGACATCGTAAAATCGCCGATTCCCAGCCTACCTCCCAATTTACGAAAATTTCCATAACCCAAGGCACCAAAATAAGTGCGGACGAGAGAATCAAGAAACGATAATTCACGAAAGTTATCTGAAGAAAGATGTATCACTCGTTTGATCTATTATTGAAGACAAAAGACGTAAACAAGCGAAGTGGGGGTCGAAGTGGAATAATGGTACGTGCGCCCTCGCGTGTTATCCGTGCCAGGTTTAAATCCGCATTTTCACCGATGAACGACGTAAACAGCTGTCGCACGCACGAACATCTCTCCCTTCTCTCAAATGTCCCCTTCCCCCAACACCCACACTTTTTCATTTTTATTTTGTCTCGGCTACCATTAATTCTACTCCTTCTCCACTTCGTACTGCCGTGTATAGACTCGCGTAAACATAACCTATGAGTGTATACGGCTTGATGGATTACTCAAAGCTCGTAAGTTCGTTCACGTCCAAACACACGTACAGCTTAAGTGATCAAATAAATTTGCTTTCATGTTGAATTTATGGGAAATATCGACTTGTACGAAGAAAACTCAACGAATCACCTATGAAAAATTCCTATAGGATATTTGACAATCACATAACATTTTTTTAATCACGCTGTGTCGGAAAAGTAACTTTTCAGTCACTCTCCGCTTTGTGTCGAGTGACTGAAAAGTGCTTTTTCGACACATTGAGATGAAAAATATTGTTCGTAACACGTGAAAAAAGTAGTTTTTGACTCGTGAGATTATATCCCTCGCCTTCGGCTCACGATATAAACCTCCCACTCGCCAAAAACAATTTTTTTCACTTGTTACGAAATATACTATTATAGTAATTTTCTATTATTATTTTATTTCTACTTATTAGGATACAAGCCCCGATGCAGAGGGGCAAAAATAATACATATTTGAAACAAAAAGTTTACATAAAAGTATGTATTGCTACTTCTAGGCAGAGAAAAACTAAGAAATAGTATATTTCGTAACAAGTGAAAAAAAATGGTTTTTGGCGAGTGGGAGGGTTATATCGCGAGCCGATATTTTTCATCGCAATGTGTCGAAAAAGCACTTTTTAGTCCCTCGACGCGAAGCGGAGAGTGACTGAAAAGTTACTTTTCCGACACAGCGTGATGAAATAGTATATTATAATATGTAGTAACATATTTAGATACGGGAGCGGGAAAGTCCTTTTAGGATGTGCTGAAGGTTTATAGTACGAGCCGAAGGTGAGTCATATAACTCCAAGAGTCTAATAACAGTATTCCCGCGAGTATCGAACCTTATTTTTTGACACAATATGTACGAAGTGAAGATTTGAGCCCAGCGTGCGTAAAATCTGACTTTCCACACAGTGTGAAACTACTATATTTCGATACGCTTGTGAGGAAGTTCTCTTGACCTCTTCGGAAGTTTATAGCACGAGTCGAAGGTGAGTCATTGAATCCCACGACTCTATAGACACGATTCTCGCTGGCATCGAACCGTATTTTTTGACACAATGTGTACGAAGTGAAGAGTCAAGCATGGTTTATGAAATTCAACCAAAATTATAGTTGACTAAAATCAATTGTTAATTATTGAGCGGAAAATTGTACACGAGGTTCTATTCTGAAACTAGACGAATTGATATTGTTACGAGTAATGGCCTACTGGCATCCCTCTTATCCACGGCGCAGTTGGGGCCATCACTAGGCAACAGATTCCGTAACAAATTTTCGACAAGCGATGGCATCCTCAGGATGGGCCCAATAGCGATCCAGCGAATCTCGTCAGACCGATAGCCCAATGTGTCGGCTAAGGATTTGTTAATCATTAATTTGGTTATCAATAATGGACCCACGATGGGCCCACAGTAGAACTGCTAAACCTCGTTGAGCCGATGGTGGTCGATCTATGTTGATTTTAAATGGAACGGATCCGGATCCAGCATAATCAATTTTTTCCAATTCTTTCTTTTAAGGGAATCCAAATAAAGTTGTTTCAAGTGAAATAATTAAAATAAAAATCATAGTAACAAGGGACAAAAATCCGGCAATTTTCCCCTTCACCACTCGCCTCTTTTTTCTCACTCCACCAGTTTTATAAATGCATTTGATACAACGTGGAAAAAAAATCTAAAAAGCAAAAAATTTCGTAACTAGATTTTTTGTAATTCCTTTTACTCCATCGGCAGCCTATGTAAAGTGCTCTAACAAAAAACGTCGATCACTCTGTCGATAACCCTTTCAAAAAAAAAAAGTGTGAATGATCAGCAAAACTCGATACAACGGAAATTTCTAAAAGTCTCTGGGAAAAAAAAATCAAAAGACTCAGGTTCGAAAAAAAATCCCATTCATGTGCTACTGAGTGGTTTCTCCAAACATTTCCTCTCGGCTTGAAAATATGGAGAAATCTTCTCACCCGAAAGAAACGGCTACTTTTTTTTCCTCGTTAAAAATGTAAGAAGTGAAGAAGTATCGCTTACATTTTTTGTAGAGGTCGTTTCGCTTGCCATCACCTCCTTAAAAAGCCCCCTCTGATAATCATCGTATAACGCACTGCCTCGGTTGTTACTTATCATCAACTAATCTTCTCATCAGGGGATTATTTTTTTCTCAAAACTTTTTCCGCTATTTCTTTCGATCAGGTTCTATACTCGAATAAACCTATATCATATCATTGAAGCGCATAATGCAGAGTCTATTAAGTAGGAAATATTCGAAGCAATTGGTACTTCGGCACAAACAAATTGATAGTTATCACGAAATCAAAATACAAATATTAAATAAGCTAGAGAGTCACGAAAGGACTATTAGTGTATTTAATAATTATTTTTCATAAAAGTTCTTCAATTCAATTCTAGTCTTTAGACGATATAAATATGTTAATATATTTATAGACTCAATAATAAATCAATTGAAAGAGAGGGAGTTGGAAGTATTGATCAAGTTTTTTCTTAATACTGAAACGACAATGCAAATAAAACAATAAGACGTTTTTAAACATTTTTAACGCGATACTGATAATGGTGGTTTGTTGAGTCAATTTGTTTATAATAATATAACATTTGAACAATATTTTTCTAAATTTTCATATCAAAAGATTCAACATTCAGTGAGTGACGGTGAATTTTTAGGAACACCTCGAAAAAAAAGTTTTTGCAGTGTTCGAAATTAAAATCAAAAGATATTTGTTAAAGGAGATATCTCTCGAGCTAACACGGGGGGATTTTTTTTCAGTTTTTCAATTTTTCGTTAACATTTGGAAGCCAACAATTGATAATTATTTTCGTAAATATTTATATGAATTCCCCTACCGTCTTGGAATTTTTCTACAATATTCTTGAGATATTAAATATTCATAAACAAAAAACAAAAAGCAGGAAAAAAGTTTTTAAAAAATATTAAGTAGATTCATATTTTTTTTTGTAAATTATACCGACGTGTGGCGACTCCCGGCGCCACCTTCACGTTTTACCTTTTTAAAAATATATATATAAGGGACCAGAAACTATCCAGTGGTTAGTGGAAGGCCGAAGAAATATACCAGGTAAGTACAGATATTGTCCCCTGAAAAAAAAAAACATCTCATGCAAGCGAAAAACTTTTACGGGGCCAATAAAGTTTGCAACTCGGTTGTACCACACCGGTGGAAAAGGCAAAAAGAAGATGACGAAAATGGTGAGGGGAAAAAAATCGAAAGGAGGGAAGACCTATTGCACCCGTGGCTCACCTTTTTAACCCGAAAATCCATAAAAATTAAGGAGAACCTCTTCCGTGGCTCACCACTGCATTGTAACCCGTATTTCTTCCCTTGCAACCCTTTTTTTTGCGCATGTTTGGGTCCTACCGGAGAAAAAAATGTTGAAAACCTCAACCATAAAAGGGGAGAAAAATATTACTAACCGAGGGGTTTATTTTTCAGGGACTGAAAAATGCACGAAAAATCGAACCCTTTTTTTTTTAAGGGGTTCAGTGAACGGGTGAAAAAAATTGACATTTGGGAATTGTAAAAAGGAAGTGGAAATGTTCTTGGTTGAGCGCTTGGTGGATTGCTCGGTCGTATATCAAGGTGGGAAGTGCGTGGATGGACATTTGGCATTTAGGGGAAATCAGCGGGGGTTCTCGGGTGGTAAGGCAACGATGGCTTCACCAATTTTTCGGTACCGAGTAAAATATGCGCAAAATCTTTTTTTTTTAATTGAGGAACTGAAAATCTGGGAAATTATGGTGTCACATTCTAGTGAAATCCATTTACAGGCATCTCTGAAGTCTATGAAATTGTGGTCCAATGAATGACTGAATGTCGGCACGACGTTGGCCCAATGTCGGTAATTATTCGTTTAATGTTGGCATAATTGAAGTCATATTGTCATATGCCATTGGAATTACTCGCCAGGCATGTCTGAAAGCAATGAATACCGGCATGTGACCGACGAATAGAAAATTTCGTTTTTTTTTTCCTTAATTTCAAAATTTATAAGTTTCCGAAGTGACATGATAATTATGATAATTTACACAATCTTTCCATGACAAAAAAAACATTTTTACCTCAAAAATAATATTTCCAGATTCAATAAAAATAAAAACAATTTTGATAATTAAAAGATAATGGAAAAAAAGAGAAAACTTGAATTTCAAAAAAGTGAATTGAATGTTTTGAGAAATATTTATTATTTAGTCACCATTCTAAAATGCAATAGCTGAACAAGTCCCCCTTGAAATGATTTTCCGAGGTAAAATCAAGAACACACATCCTGCCGTTACAATACACAATGTGTCACCGCTCACAGGGAGGGTGAGCTTTTGGGTAACATCCGATACAGTAAGTATACAGTCGAACCTATAGGGAAAGGGGGGGAGGACATCGGTAGTTGAGTACAATGGGTCCACGATTTTTGCGCCATTATACAACAAGATATCGCATTACAATCATGATACAGTTCGCTTTCATTTTTACTCGTTTCAAGATTTTTATCTCCCGCGAGCTCCATGAATGCGCGGTTCCCATAGATCTTGCTACTCCACCGAGCCCACCCCATCATTCCACTTCCCTTCATCTGCTGTTTGTATTTTGAACGTGTAATTTTTTTTGTCGGTACTGAGTGAATACCCAAAAAAAATTCAAACCTGAAGTTGAAATTTACCCTCTCAACATCAGATTTTCCATTGTCTCAACGGAAGATTCGCCACTAGCTTGTTAACCGGCAACTATTATTTATCCACAAATAGCAATAATAATCACCCGTAATAATAATAAATTATATTAATAAATTGAATAATGGGGGTAAACGAAAAATGGAAACATCAGCGCTCGCAAAGCAAACCGAAACTAGTCTCTCATAAAATTGAGATCGACTGTGGATAATCCATCGACTCGACGAATACCTTTGAGATTGACAGGTAATTTTAATTCTAACAGGTAATTATTAATGTTTTGTACTCCGTATCAATGAACAAAATGAAATCCACTTTTCTCTAAATCGGAGGGCAAGCTACCTCTTGAGTCTTATCCCAATACAAAGACTCACCAGGGGTCAAAGAATGAGATTACCACCAGACGATACACAAATACAATTCCATAATTACCCTTATTATCGACGGAAGGGAAGTTTTCGAAATCCTACAAAAACCGACCGTCGGCAAAATCACTTAGTTGCTAAAACCACCGACTTTTGAAGTCGTATTAAAGCTGATTTCCTGAGAAATAAAATGAAATGAGTATTCATGGATGGTTCCATTCCCAATAAATAAATCCATTAAATTTTACTACTTGAAAAACCATATTTTTTTACAATATCAACGTTACATTTTTTCTTTACACAATTTTTAACACTCGACAAGAAATTTCTTGACCGGCCAATGAAAAATCGTCGTTAATAAAATTTATCTTTCTGCCTCTTAGACTCTCGCTTAAAATTTCTCTTCTCTTTTGAGGGCAATGCAGGCAGGGAAAAAATTTTCGAATCCGGACAATGAGTTCCTTTCATATCTAGTCGTCTGATATACGTTGTATTGGGAGTTACGGAAATAGGACCCACGTAAAGGGGCTCTCGTTGGCTTTTCTTCCTCGCGGGTATTGAGATTTCCGATTGCGGAAATATCTGATGATTTTGCCCCTCTGCGAGGTTCTCCTCCAGTTCGGATTTTGTTGAGAAAATTCCGGTTTCTTTAATCAACTGCATTCGCCACCTGAAAATACATTAATTTTTGACGCTTCTAGTGGACAATTTTATTTTGCAATTAGTCTCTATACTAGTTTGAAAATGTGATATTCGGTTTAGTTTAATTTTTTCATTTATCCAAATTTGTACCACTTTGATAGAAATTTCTCCGAAATCGACTCAGCACTGAATTATCGAGTAGACATTTTTCGAATTTTCATATTCGGTATTTTTTGAATTATTGCAATTATCTCGCTTTTATTGTAAAAAAGGCATTAGTCGAGAAGTTATTAGTTTGACCCGCTAAGGACTATCAGATGGAATGATAATAATCCTCAATATCAAATTTGCAAGACATTTTTTTTAGAAAGATAAATAGTCGAGACCAGGGTTCGAACGCGGGTCCGAACCCCACATGATTAAATTTTTGTCACTCAGTCCGTAAAGCAGTACTTCACGGCCGCTTCGCGGCCGTGAAACACTACCCACAGACGTCGTGATTCTGCCTCATATGATTACAGAACTCGCCTTCGGCTCGTCCTGTAACCTCATATTCGCCAGAAAAGTTCTTCACGGCCTAGTATCAAAATGTACTATTTGACGTTTGCAGCGCCGCAAAATTGTACATTTTGACACTAGGCCGTGAAGTAGTGCTTTACGGACTAAGTGACAAAAATAATCATTTTTTTTCACCCACCTTCCCGCACTACCATAACAAATTCTAGGCGTCTCTTCAGTATAAGTAGCCTTTTTATTGTCCATGCGTTTTGCGATGAGTGGATTTTTGCCACTCTCTTTGGCAATGTATCTCTCCAATTCAACCAAAAATTTCTCAGCGAATCCGTCATGGGTAAAGAACTGATGTTGCAGAAGAGTGGCACATGAAGGTCGATTATCTGGATCCAATCTCAGACATTGAGACAAAAAATCAATGGCCAGTGGCGACCACTTGGGAAAAAGACTGCGCAGAGGTCGAGATGTATTTACAGTCGAGTGTGAATCATCTGATGTACTAGATCTTCTGGAGAGTCGATTCGGAAAGCCACTGAATCCTCGGTTTATCATTGCCTGGTGTTTCGTACATAATCCGCCTGTACGAGAGAAGGAAGACCATCAAATGAATTTCGAAGTGGGAGAAAGGGGATCCCTCTACTGCTCATAACCAACTCGCGATTTGAAATATGAAAATATATTTTTAGTCTGATAAGAAAGGGATCATAAAAGATTTATAATTAAAACACTTCACGTCCCAAGTGAGGTCTTAAATTGAGACATTGAATTTATTGATATTTATTTGTCTTAAGGTGTTGGGAATCTCAATCTAAGGGTTTTTTAATTTGGATTCACGAGAGAAGAGTCAAAATTTCAGATTTGGTAATTGACCTAAAACCTTCGTAATTTGAAATAGCTGATCGACGTCACTCTCCCCAGGAAAGAGAGGATCTCCAGAGACCATTTCGGCGTAGAGGCAACCAAGGGCCCACACGTCAACCGGTCGTCCGTACCTTGAATCACCGACCAATAATTCTGGTGCTCTGTACCACCTGGTAGCCACGTAATCCGTGCAAGACTCATTCGGTCCTGACACGAATCTTGCAAAACCAAAATCGCAGAGTTTTATTACACCGTTGGGGGATACCAAGATATTCTCAGGCTTCACGTCTCGATGCATTATCTGGAACAATGTTTATTTATTTGTATTTACTATTGATGCAATCGATGGAGGAACGGGGAAAGAACATTTCACTCAAATCCATGGAACGGTTGACGGAATATTTCTGCCCGGACGAAATTTTCCTGTTTCTACCATTTTTCGGGCGAAAATCTCGTGCATAAAATCACTCAATCGAAATTTATTTCAATATATATTTTCTTTTTATTTGCACTCTGCAGAGAAACTATGACATTTTTCTCTATTTCCTCTATTTTTGATTTCTTTATTATTAGTTTGTTTATTGGAAAATGATTTTTTCGTTCTTTTAATGTCCCGGGGGAGAGTAGCGTGGGATTCGTGATTATTCTCGATACAAAATTTATGAGAAATTTTTACTGAAGAAATGGATAAGCCGGATTGGGTCTCCGTACCATCTATTCTATGAATTCTCCACGAGATGAGAACCCCGACCCCAACAATACTCCCATTCATGATTTTCGCGAGCGAGTTTTAACCTAACCATTAAATAAGTACACTTTATAAGAAAAAATCCGCGTTTTGAGTTTCGAAAAGTTTTAAGTTGAGATTGTTGAGTCTCAAATGCCGACTTTCGGTCTTTTTTTCTGAAGGATGACAGGCAATGAGGTCCCAATGGCTGAATTTTTAATATTTTTCAATTAAAATTTGACAAAGTACTCCTCAAATGTGTATCCTCAATATATTAAATTGTTTGGCTGCAACAATTTCATCGAATATGTAAAAAAAAATGGTAAAAATATGCTTTTTCGAGTCTGCGAAACCCATGTAACCCCTTACGCTGAAACATTGAAGAGTTTCAAGAGAGATGGTAAGTATCAACTTAAGCTTCCACTTTTATGGAAAAAGTCGATATTCGCGGAGAATTTCAGTACTCACGTGGTTCGCGTGGCAAAAGTTCAAACCTCTCACAACTTGGAAAATGTGGCGTTTAGAGACGTGAGGTCCCAACCCTCCGGGCGCAGCCTCTAACTCATCCAGAACTGTATGATCCAAATACTCGAAAACCAGATAAAACCGTTTTCTACGGCGAAATACTTCAATCATTTTAACC
The DNA here is from genome assembly GCA_030522845.1 of Psyttalia concolor. Classification (NCBI taxonomy): domain Eukaryota; kingdom Metazoa; phylum Arthropoda; class Insecta; order Hymenoptera; family Braconidae; genus Psyttalia; species Psyttalia concolor. Next base: position 61,824 of record JAPYZM010000051.1, on the reverse strand, counting down.
AAATTGTCGTGATGCAACTTCTAAAAAGGAAGAATGAACTTTCTTCAATGTTCTCCAACATGTACCCCCGCAAAATGTCTTTTGAACATTAAAAAAACAATTAGGCTAGAACACACTAATCCAATTTCTGTAACGTAATAAATGAATGATTTTCAATTATATAAGGAAAATACCGAAAAATAATAATTGAAAGGAAAAAATTGATAAAAATCAAACCAAAGTATATTTTCAAACATTTTTAGGCACGCGACCATAAAAATAAAATTAAAAATCCTTACCTTTAGCATCCGAATCTCCCTGTATGCCATTTTTCTAACATGCACATCTTCTTCAGTCTCCAAAAACTTCTTAATAGCTACAATTTGTCCGGTATCTCGATGCTTGCACTTCATAACAATTCCATAACTCCCTTCGCCCACCACCTCGATATTCTCATACTTCTCCATTCCCTCGATCCCGTTAAAAACATTTATCTCTAGGAAAAAAATAACCACCAAATGTCACTAACAATTTTTGCCTTTTATCACCAGAATAGAATCCTCTTTATTTCCTCTAACGTCGACTTCAGATTACAGGGTGAGAATTTTTTCTGTGAAAATTACGTTCCGTTTGGTAATCGTGCCGCGAGTCTGACTGTTCAACGCCTTCAAGAATCGCGCACACGTCTAGATAATTTTTCCCAATCAGCAAGCAAATTCTATTGAGCAGTTGGATAATTTTTCTGGCATAACTTTTACTAAGTAGTCAACAAATGGTACTGAGCGATGCGGTTATTTTCTCCCGGACTGCCAGGATACAACGTAACTCAAACGAAAACAATAATGTCAGCCAAATATTTCTTTCCGTGTAATTGCACAGTAAACTGCAATATCTTCAACAAAAATTATGCACACGTCTATCTATTTTTTTGGGATAAGTAAATCAACTTCACTGAGCAGTAAAAGAAAAACTAGATGAACTAGAAAAACTGATGAACTAGAAAAAGTAGATGACTATTATTGAGTAGCCAACAAAAAAGCACACATCCAGATAAATTTTATTAACTAGACAACAACTTTTATCAAGCGTTGCGGTAATCGTTCTTGAACGGCCAGAGCACAATACGATTACTAAACGAGACGATAATTTCTACTGAATCGAGACACACGTGAGCGTATCGGCCAAGTAGCAATTTTAACTATCGCACTTCTCAATTTCTCTCATTTTTCTTTCCCTGGCGATACGTACGGTTCTCGAGTCCGGAATGAACTAAGAATCTGAGGATATTCTGTGCCTTTCATCGATGCTTATCGATTCGTGAATAATTAGTTTTTGGGCGGGCTCTCCCACGGGCAAAAGAAAAAAGGCGAGTAGGGGTCGAGCGGGGAGGGAAGGAAACAACCCGTGGCAAGGGGTTGTGCCGGGATACGGCTGTCAGGTGGAGTATACAACCGATATCCTGACACTGGGAGTCACGGGAGCTTGAGGCCTTCCCACGAAAAATGTTATTTAATATTTTTATTCTCAAGCTAGCAATTTTCTTCTTTTTTCTTTCATTTTTTTTTTTACTTTTTTTTTCTACGTGGATTGCCATCAAATGGCCTCTCTATCGAAACGAAATGGGGATGAAATGGAGATTCCGTTCTTCATAAGTTTTAAATATCTAGGGAAAGTTTGAAGAGGAGAGTTTTGATTAGTTCGAGAGTTTCGAGGGAGTCTATGGATATTCAGGGGATTGGAGAGAACAATTGGCGAGATTAATTGTCTGTACGAATTAAGAGGATAATTTCATATCCGAAACTCAACATTTCCAAAATGATTTCATATTCAATTTTTTCTAACATTATACGGCGAGAAATATTTCATAAAAATACGGATGAGCTCACGTAATCTACTGGCGTGAATTAAAAAAGATAAAAACAATAAAATATACTTACGAATGAAAATCACTCACTTCTAAAATAATCTGTAAAAAATATGGTGAGTATTTTTTTGCATGTTTTTAGTTTAATGGCCAGAAAAAATTATTCATAAGAAGATTTCTGGGAAAAATAATTCTGAAAAGTTATTTTGGAATAATTTAAATGCAAGTACAGAAGATCGAAGACTGTTTGTACCTCTGTGAAGAATCATTACAGCAAATATATGTGCACAAATGCCCAAATTTCCCGATCCTGACCTTTTTGGGAATGTCTGGGCGTCAAGGACGCGCACCCAAAGTTCAAGCGTGATTACAATAAACTCAATTAAACTTGTCTTTAAGCGGCAAGAGGTTAAACCCATTTTGGCTGGAGGTATGTTTGATACTAATACAACGTCGTACACCCAAAAAATTCGAGGCTCAAATTAAGGCATTCAATTGAGACTTTAAAAAATTCACCTCAAGATTTTTGAAATGTCAAAATAAGAATTTACGTTTGTGAATGTATTACTTCTCCAATTATTAGCTTCCTGATATAGGGAAGTTATTGTTACCTCTACTTCCCCGCTGTATTCGATGTTCGATCGTTCGGTTAAGCTTTATGACATGCTAAGAATGAAGACCTCCTTTCGTGATGAACAAAAGTACACATTGTCTCTATGTCATTCTGTTTAAGGTCCCCTCCTCTGGAAGTTCGTCAATAGCAATCGATCGAAGAATATTTATAGCGAAAGGGTTCAACGACTTTTGGAATTAACATATTATTTGTGTCAATTTTATAATTCTTATTTTATTATAGACGTTGCAGGCCCCCTTGAAACTTTTATAAATCGTAACTCTCAAGTTTGATATATTTTTTTCTTATAATTTTTTCACCAAATACATCTAAATAATGAACATTTCTTTACGATGGACATACATTCATTAATCAATTTAAAGGGAAAATAAAACGAGAAATTCTTAATCATTGAAAAAAAAAGCTCCCCCGCAAAAATCAAGAGTAGTAAAATTGTTTTGGTAAAAAGGGATAAGCCCTGAATATCTGAAAGATCATCCCAGAATTGTTACTCTTTCTGGAACGAGAAAAAACACATGTGAGGTCCAGGCACTCGAGCTGAATGAGTGTGGGAGCTTCATAATAACTCGAAAATAGAAGTCACACATGGCGGGGGTCTTGGTAACTAAAATAAACATTTTTTTTTTCTTTTCAGACGAACTGAGGCAATTACAATTGTTTTCTGTCACATTCCCCCGAAAAATCCAAGACGAAAAATCGGAAGGTCTTGCGCAGTGAAAAAAAAATCTTTAAAAAAGCAATCATTATTTCCCGATGCAGTTAATGAATTTTCAACCTCTGCTCCTCTTACTCTTACATTTATTTTGATCCTCTCGCATCGATGAGCCTATTTTGTTGCTCGTGCTTCTCATTTCTACCCTCATGACCTTCAATGTGAACACTGTAGTCACAATTGTAAATGTTGTGTTCCTTTTTCTCACCCTATTGACTTTTTTTTCAAGTTTATGCTGCTGATCCCGATAATTCTTGCATTCCCTCAATCTACAAAATTACTTACACACAGAGAGGAATGCACTCAGATTTTACCCGCACGAATAGTCGGCATACAAATAAAACCATTTGGATGTGTTAATGTTTGTGTGTGTGTCAAGCTGAAAACTCCGGACTCTTTAGATCTCAGTTTCTCCCCACAGCTTCAGTAGCCGCACGTCGGGTCCACAACCCGGCCGTAGCGAGCTGGAATCATCGGATCTATTAAGAATGTCATTACCGAATAATTCGAACCTCCTTTTTGCACTCTGATGAAGTGGATCCACATCTCGTCCTAATCCAACGAAATAATTCATCGCCCCTAGAGAATTTTAACGAGTCAATAAACTGGGCAAAGTGAAATATTGATATTTGTGAGTGATTTCTTTTTTAATTTCTGAAGTGAAGTTTGTTATAACATCAGAGTGATAATTTATAATTAGTGAGAATGGCAGCTTGTCATCCCCGACCACCTCCGCAATCTCTTCAACATCTCCAGATGCAGGATAATCCCCAGAGTCACCACCAGAATTCAATTCAACAGACGATCCACTCAAATTATCCTCCACACCTACTTAATTGGGTGTATCTGGCTATCACCGATCAGAATACACCTCCACATAATGATCAGGTATCTGTAGAAAGATTTTATAAATATCCCCTACAACGACAGTTTTTGGAATTAGGTAGGGGGAATGTGGGATTAATCCATGGAAAGGATTTCTGAATAGGTGGGAATTTCTTCTCAATACATCTAGTCTACAAATAACTGAAGAAAAAATTGAGATATTCTCGGACCGGGAATCGGACCCGGGAACTTCCGATTACCAGTCGAGTGCCCTTCCCATCTGAGCTGTCCGAATATATACTGATTTCGTTTCAATTCTAACGGCAACCATTTTTACAACAGTTTTTAGAATTGGATAGGATTTTTTTTTATTTAATTCGCAGGTAATGGAAATTTATACAGAGTTTGATTATTCATATATAATAATTATTATTGAAAGATTTTACAAAATCTTCTTATTATCTTCAACTTCTGATTTTGAAAATTTTCTTATTTCGACTAGAACGGCACCTCAGTTAAGTCCCGCGCGTCCTGTTTTGGCTCTCGTGACCTCACTTTAAGTCTTATTTTGATGTAGAACTAGGCGAAATATCCGTTGCCGGACTCACATTTTTAGTTTTTAGAATCGTCTGATAGAAGTGTATATCTTCTACTTTCGGATTTTCTTATTTTCGATTTTTACCCTCACGATCTTTATCTTGACCTTCGCGATTTTTATTTTCACCCTCGTTACCTTCCGTTGACCCTCTCGATCCTCAGTTTGACCTTCATTTTAACCTCTCCGAACCATCAATATTTTCACCTTTTATTACTTAACAATTGAATAACTCCATGGACATGAATTCTTGATGTCGTTTTCTCTCGACAATTAGAATAAACTTTTGCCAACCGTGTGGGGTAATTTTCCAACTGCAAATGCCCATCACCAGACCTACCTCCAAAAAGGCTCACTATCTCCTGGATCATTACCAGTTGGTGGCAGTTTAGTAGACAGCATTGGAGATCTCGCCGAGCATTTTAATGAGCTCGGTCTATTGGATCGCAAGCCAACCAAGAGACCACCGTCGACTTATTTGTGTCACTTGTGCTTCAAGAAAGGCCACTACATCAGAGATTGTCCACAGGTAATTTTACAATCTATGTAATTAGAATTTAGAATACAATGAATCAATTCAAATCTAATTTTTGGTAATTTAGTAATCATCCATCATTTACAACCAGTTAATTGTAGGTAGCATTGCAATTAAAAATCCACAATTTTAATTGGAATTATGGGAATTAATAATTATAATCGTAATAAATCATTAATAATTAAATTTCTACTGAAATTATTGAATTACTAGTTATTCCTTTATATACAGTTTTATTATTTATATATAAGTATTATTATTTGGGTAAATGATTGGTTCGTTTTTACTCTCTCTCTTTCTCTCTTCTTTATTCATTTATCTATTTGTTTCCTTGTTTGAGACGCACATACTATGAATTTTAGTGGCCCTGAATATGCGGATATTTTTGGATATTGTTAAGAGACGCTTGAAATAACGCTCCGTTGGAACCTGCGATTGGATCGTTGCTTTCACTGCATGCATAGTTCAAAGAAGTTTTCATCACTGTACTTTTTTAAATTTCTGGAATACGAATAATTAATTTTCAGAATTTTCTCGCAATATTCAAAAATATTCATATACAAAAAACATTAATCGAAATCGTAGTGACTGCCACATTTTCGAAATTAGTTATCTCATTGACTGCCCAGCCTTTGTTTGATTCGAGTATCGAAATCGATATCGATCACCTTGTGAAAGGAAAATTAGTTACGTTTCCTGATCTCGCCTGATCATTCTGTGCAAAACCACAGAATTACACAAAAAAAGGGCAAACTTAAGCTGAGACTGAACACCTTAATCTGGGTCATTTTGAGAATCTGAGTCATAGATCGCGATATCTCTCTCTTATTCATTCCTTACTAAATTATAACAGAATTATAAACAACTAACGCAAGGTACTCCATTCGATAAACCAAATTTTGGCCGGCATTGAACCAAAATTGGACCGACATTGAACGAACATTGACCTAAAATTTCATTGATTTCAGTTGTCTGCAAATGGCTCCGGGTATTTTAATCTATTTATCAGTATATTTTTCATACTCTAAACATTCAATTGGCGATTAGAAATTTTTTAAAACTTGGCTAGCTTATATATGGATTGCTCGCAACGATCAGCGAGTGTCGGCGTAGGTAGTGGATAGTGAGAATGACGTATACCTCAGAAGAACTCGAGTATGCTCAACACATGTTTGTCTGATACACTCTTTCTCTCATCGCGATATAATTCCCCTCAATTTTTTCTTTTTTTCTTTCTCTCCTCTTCATTTTTATTTCAACTTCCACTTGGGCTTTAAACGTCCATTGACAGTGAGGGCCTCACAACAAGTGATACGCGTGCCTTGGAATGCATACACGACTGACGCTTCAATTGAACGTTAATTGATACAACAAACATTGCCTGTTCCTGTGTGGGCTCTATATGAGACCCATTCAATGTGAGGAGTTCGTTTTAGAATATTCTCGGCGGATTCTTCCGGCGAATACTGGAATTTTGGCGGCGCATGGCATTTATTTGTTAGTGGTTAGATTCGAAATCATGTATGGGCTATTTTCTATGAACTTGACGGGGTTAAAGCCCTCAATATCGTCGAGCGTATGGAATTTTTTTTGGCACTGTACACACAAAAAATTATTCAATCATTTTTGTTTGTATAAAAAAAACATTTTTGATAATAAATCAATTATCGTCTTTTTGTTTTTGCATCCAAAAAAGCAAATTCTTATTTTAAGATTTCAAAAATCATGAGTTTAGATCTTTGAAAATCTCCAGTGGAGAATTTCAATCGATAATTTATTACAGCGTCACATCACCCAGTACGCCCGCCATTAAAATAAGTCCTATTTTAAGAAAATCCAATGAGCTATTAAAATGCTTCCGCCCATAATTGAAACTCCGTTCTCAGATCAATCTATTAAACCCAATTGTTCACTTCAACAACCATTCCCAAAAAACTTTCTTTAAGGAATCCACCCAAGAATTGCCTTTTATTCACAACGACATTGCGTGACTGTGCGCTCAATGAGTGGTAATTAGTAAGTACCACAAAACATTCACCAACAACGTCCATCTAGCACATATGACGTCACCTCCAATTAAATTATATCACAGTTGAAGACGAGAGAAATATTTAAACGCAAATGACGTTTTATAAAACGTATTTAACTTCTAGGGTTTGACTGTAAATTACGCCTGAAATTTTTCCGTTAATAGCGCTTGGCTCATATAATTCTGGCCTTCATGAGTGTCAATTAAACTCAAAATGTTCTTAACTGACGACTTCATAAGCATAAATTTAATGCAATAAATAAAACTCACGTTGAGACTATCATCTTATCATTTTAATATTTGAACGTCTTAAATTGAGGCTTTCGTCAATCTCAAGTGAAACTTTTGAAAGACTATTGTTTTGTGATGAGACTATGTTTGGAATCTCAAAATAAGATGTTCTGAAGCGTAAAATACACTTAGCAAAACAGAAATGGCTTTCAAGAAATTCTAACTGACGTTTGTTTGTTTTCTGGTTGAAAAATTATAATTTTAACGATAAAATTTGTAACAGGCGAGACCAAAAGGTGAGGGACTCACCCCGTACCAGGGTAAAAAGCGTTGTTTCGGCGAGTACAAGTGCTCAAAATGCAAACGCAAATGGATGTCGGGAAATAGTTGGGCGAACATGGGTCAGGAGTGCATCAAGTGCCATATCAACGTTTATCCTCACAAGCAGGTGAGTCTGGGGCCATCGGCATCAGTATCAACATCCCCGCCTCACTCGTTCAACTCCTCCTTGCGTTACGTAAGTCCTTTGATGGAATTCATAATGAGAAAAATCCTCTGGGTTTGTCTAGAATGTAACGACCGTTTTTTTTTTACGTTTAATATGAAGTCACTCGTTCCCGAGATAAATCAACAATCTATCAGAGTTTAATTTGTCCAATCTTTTTGAAAAAAAAAGACGTGTATTTCTAGAGAAATCTATCATTCATCTAACTCATATGAACTAATCTTCATAAAATTATCCACTTATGGCAAATTTCCCCCAAAAAGAAAAACTTTTTCAGTTTTTGAGGTAATGTTTCTGAAAGTATACTCCGACCGATTAGTTATGTTGAATTTTGGGGCTTTATCCGGATACTTCTGGCGTTCTATAGTTTTTATACGTTCGCATTAAGGAAAAAATAACAGAAATCTGGAGAAAACCAGAGTCAACTCTTGGTCTGATCTATTAGGGAACGGAACGGTCATTTCTACTGATTGTTTTCTCTCCTTGAACGACGAGATCTTCTCGGCCACATAGTGAGCGAGAAATAAGTCTCAGGAGTAAGCCCTCATGGATCAGACCCAGAGTTAACTCTTGGTCTGATCTATTAGGGCACGGAACGGTCATTTCTACTGATTTTTGCTCTCCCTGAACGACCAGATCTACTCGGCCATATAGTGAGGGGGGAGTAAGCGAAGCGACTGGGTTTCGAAGCCGAGGAGGCAGGAAAGAAGACCCCCCGCCCCTCTTGCGATTGCCGAGCGAAACGAGCAAAGGAGTGGCGCTTTGCCCCTCCAGTTTCCGAGCTAATTACGCAGGAGATGCAGCTCCTCTCTCTCCCATCGCGTCTTAAGGGAAGAGGAGATGAAAACCTTCACTGGACAGAGGGGGAGGGGCAAAACGGCAGAGGGGGCTGAGCCCCTTCATGGGTTCAGAGCCCAGTAGACAGGAGACGAAGCCGCCTATCGCCGCATTGTCAAGCGGTGAGAGGAGGAGATAAAATTGCCGCCCCCGGATTGACGAACTAACTAAGGAGGGAGCCCTCTAGTAAAATAATTATAAAAATAAATAATATACTTAATGTATATTCGTAAAAGTGCGTACTTTTCCTCGAAAAATGAAAAAGTTTCTTTAAGGGAGTGAACGGCCATTTAAAAATTACCCTAACAAATTTCACATTAATAATCAACGACGAAAAATACTTTCAGAGGCCTCTAGAGAAACCTGACGGCTTGGACGTCTCCGATCAAAGTAAAGTTCACCCCCAGCATCTCTGCGAGAAATGTAAGACATTGGGATATTACTGCCGACGTGTGCAATAAGAGGAATTTAATTCATCGAGCCGTGCCAAAAGAGCTTCGATTAAATAACTCATTTTTTTCTTGCGATGAGGAAAATGAACGTACAATTCTACAGTTTTCGAAAAATCTACCAAAGAAATTCCAATTGAAATAAAATTGGATAATTCATGGTCAGGCATAGAAGTCAATTTTTAATGTTAAGATGAAAACTATGATAAAATGGTTTTGTATCATTTATTTCGAAATGAGAGGGATCTTTTACTTTTTACGTTTGTTGCTCCAACTGGTTTTTCTATTTAAAGCACCCGTCTATGTTTAGAGAAAACGTGGCAAACGTTGAGACCGGAACGTCTGCAATACAACTGAGTCCTATTTGAGTACATTAACATCGAGGGAGTTGAAATATAATCAAATTCAATGAAGTAATTGTGCCTTAATCTATCGGTTCGTGATTATTATCGAAGAACTTCAACTTTCAACGTGCTCGGAAATAGAAAAAGATTATACCTTTTGAGATTGAAGAGGCTGAGCCCCCTCAAATTTCCTTTGATTTGATTTGTAATTTTTTCAGAGAATTTTCAGCATTTGTTATCGATGAATAATATTAACTGTCTTTAAAATGGCAGACAACTATTCCTGCTACTACTCAAATTATAACATTAAGGGGCTAGGGCCCTCCATCTGAAGCCAGAGGGGGTACCCCTTTCGTTATCCGAACAAAAGTGAAAGGTCAGCAGGAGGAAGCATCGCAAAAAAACATAATAGGTGAACTGCATATTCAATTTGTTCTTAAGTACTAGCAAATGAAAAATTAACAGTTCAAATTCCTTTAAAACATATACACGAAGAGAGCGCAATGAAAAATGAATACTTAATGAAAAAAATGAATATGAAGGACCGCAGAAGTGTCATATTTAAGATTAAAATAGCATTACAATTTCTTCTCTTTCATTTTATGTACTCAGTTCGAACTAATAATTAATTAATTTGTACTAAGAAGTTTTTTAAAATACTCTTGGTTGAATCTTTTTCGTCAAATTGGTAATTAGAGCCATATAATTCTACCTAAACTCCAAGAATTAAAAAAATAATAATTATTATTATAATTACCTTAGCAGCCTCTGCAATAATTAATTATCCAATTGGGTGTTAATTCTAGTTATTCGGATTTCAAATTATTTCGAAAAATTTTGTTTTTTTAATTTCAACTTCCTTTCAATTACATCGAAAAACATATCGTTAATGAGATGTGAAATTATTTTTTGAATGTTGTGAACAGAAAAGAAATAAAAGCCAGACCGAACCAAGGGAGAATATTTACTTAAAAAAAAATATTAAAAAAATGTCTAACTGAAATTAACGGGCATATTTTCTATGTATAAACTCTGGTCTTGCCCATAGATATATATTGTCACTTCCATAATTTGTATAAATTTCGTATGAGATATATTTGCAAGAGAAAAAGGAAATTGAAGCCTAATGAGAAGAATTTTACGCCTACTATTTACATTTTATAAAAACTTTACGATTTGAGGATGATAAATTGTCTGACAAAATATTTTGTTGTATTATATATTATTATATATATATATATATTTATGTGCCGAATATACAATTCAGATAAATCTACGCAGTTGCCCGCATTTTTTCATTCTTCACATCTAAAAATTCCTCTCAATAACATCTTTCTTTGATGGACACCTGAATGGTTAAAAAAAAATATTGACTGCATTGGTATACAGCAATGTTGAAAATAATTATATGTTACAATATACATAATAAATGTACAGCCGTCAAGGATTGGTAACGGCGAAGAGACGATCAGCGGCTGGATCTTCAGCAAAATATGCTGCTGAATTGAACATTGTTGTTGGTACTGATGACGGTGGTAATTGATTCACCTAGACAAAACAATAATTCGTTTATGCAAATTCTATTTGAAACATTTTTTTAATAAATTTACAAAAAAAAATGTTATTATATACAATTATTCACGAGATATTTGAATTTTGATAAAGAATGGTCAGACGACGAAAGACTAAGTGTCCCATTTTTTTACGCAGACGATAAGTGCCATCGACTATTTTTAATAGTTTTTCGAGAAACGATTGTTCCCGCACAAAGATTGTTCTAATGTTGATTATAAAAATTTCATTTTTCCATGGTTTTATTGCCAAATCGATTTAACACTTCCGGTTTAGTTTAGAGACGCGTGACTGTTCGTGAGTTAGCAGGAATTGATTATTTTTTTAGTATTACTTTCTTTATTACATCTTCTAATTTATAAAATTCACACGTCGCGGTGTTTGTTACCAACCCCTGTGAAACAGTTGGACCCATTTTTATGAATTGATAAATTGTTTGTTTTTAATTTTATTATGATTTAGCATTAAAAAATACAGACAATTTGAAATTTTCACCCTTCTAGAGTCAACCCCGGTTTTTTAATCGCGATTTTCATAGTATTCTGTTCCGCATAGATGGATAATAATTTTAGTACGATAAATTTTCATGTACAGTTTGTAATTACAATGTACCCCCGGAATTATTCCGCCAGGCGTATATCGGAAAACAACGTTGGCCGGGTCAGTTAGTATACATAGATATATATTTATTTTTTAAACCCGAATGAAAATATAATGTCGTATAATTTATATTATTTAAACCAGAGATAGGCAAACTCTGCTCATTGAACAAAACCAGCTGCCGGTCCCAATTAGTGTAATTTGAATGGTTGAAATAGGTCTCATTGTAATGACCGCTGGGCCTTATTTTTTACAATGACCACTTGCAGCGCTCCCCGTGCTACGCTCCCCACTATGCTGCCTCTGCTACCCCCACTCCCCTCATACTCGGGATCGTACTAGTGCCCGAATAATTAAAAGTGCCATAAAATTTATTATTTTCCTAATTCAGGTTTATGAGATTCCTCCGTACCCCAAGGAGTTTACCGATCCCTGGATTATCGTATACCATCATAGAATTAAAAAAAAAAGCATTACTCACTTGACTTGAACGTTTACTTGGACTAATGTCCTGCTTCAAATCCCTCGCCTCCTCTTTAATTTCATGGGTAAAATCCTGATACGTCCCAGTGATCTCCTGATCATTAACGACATTGGTGTGATAAAATTCGTACCCCTGCGATATCGGTTGCACCGCAACAGGGCTGGCCACACTAGGAGGTGGTTGGCTCAGTAGATTGATCACCTGTTGTTCTCTGCTCTCCCCGGGATACTCAATCCTCCCAAGATCATCATATCTTACCCCACAATTGTCCTCGAGCTGCGGTGGTTGCCTCAGCGGAGATCGATCCCCCTCAACCACTCCAACCCAATCGCTTCTAGGTGGGCTAAATCTCTCCACCTCCTCAGCATTCTCATGACTAAACACTTGCTGCTGCGACCGGCTCAAGAGAATTCGATCGTCCCCCACCGCAGGAACAGCCACTGGAATTCCCGACTCAACCTCAACATCCAAATCGTGATTAGTCCTTTCCTGAAGATCGATCGGCTGTTGCAGCCCTGGATACAGTACGGGTGGCGGTGACTGACTGATCTCTGAAGACTGATTCCCCATGATTCCCGTAATAAGCACCGGAATGCCAGCTCCCACTTCCAGCCCACCCTTCCCCTCAGTCTCAGACACCCCAACTAGACTCAGAACCGGCGACTGCGAGCCAACTTTCGAAGGCTCTTCAACTTTAGGTGGATCCGGAAACAGTTCCCCCTTCAAATTTGGTAGAAAACTGTTGATAGTTCTCCACGTTGGCTCCCAGAGATTAGAGGACAATGTTAGGACCCCAGTACTCGACATGACAAGTAGCATATTCTTCAGGCTTTCGGGAATTGCTTCAAACAATAGTTCGCTGTTGTCAGCATGCATGAACGCCCTCATTAGATCGAGAACAGTCAACCAAAGTGGCAGAAAGCCGGGCAATGTTAAGAGCGGAGTCAGATGATGTAGAAAGACTTTGGACAAGAGCATAGCAGCACGAACCCTGGTTTCCTCGACGCCAACGGGATCATTGCCACAAATAGGTCCCAGTAATTGAGCAAGAAGTGGAAAGAGAACTTGCTCAAGACACTGAGACCACTCGACAGCTGACAATTGGCTAAGATCGTGAGCTAAAAGCGTACTCTGTAGGTAGGTAATAGCAGCAGCTCTAACGGGTCTACGAGAGTCACAGCAGAGTCTCGCTATACCTTGAAGAAGGGGTCTCCAGACATGTGGCCACAGGGATATTGTTTCTCCGCACCCATTCTCTTCCGCCCACCACCTAAATACCTGAGCTGTTCGCGTGTGCAAGGTATGCATCAACTCCAACAACTGTATCGGGCACTCCTGATAGCCCGGTGTTTCCATCGCCCCTTGAGATAATCTCACTCGCTTCGTTGGTGTTTGCAAAACAGCTTCTGCCAATGTTCTAATACACCTTATGCATAACTCAAAATTGAATGGCGTCACGTGAGCCACATCACGCACTAGGAATGTCAGACTTTCGCAGCACTTAACCAGTGCTGCTGCATCATGAGGCAGGAGATCTCTATCGAGAACAATGGTATCAGCTGCCACTGGTAATGGAGCCTCAGTGCCGGTTGGCGAGACCAATACCCACTCAGGCACTGGAGATATTGGTCTCTGATCTAAGACAGATGTTCTCGATGATGTCTCCTCGAGGACTGTATTTCCCTGTTGTTTGGGTGCGAGAGCACCAGCCCCTGAACACTCTAACAAGCTGAAAACAACCTTCCAGTCTTCACATGTATGAATATTGGCGGCCCCAGTCTTTAACAATTCAAACAAGCCAAATGCGATTTGTCTGGCTAGAGGGGCCATCGTGGCTGACTGGAGATGAGTTAGTGGCATCAGTGGAGGCAATACCGTATACGCAAACTCTTCATTACGTAACAATCGAATAGCCAATCTCAACATTCCCACTGTTACTCGCTCCAGAAGATAGGGGTGATTCTCTCTAGCAGCTGTTGTCAACAGTCCGTCCATGTGTGCAAGGACAATCGACCAAATGCTCATTACTCTGTCACGATTTTGAATTGTAACTTCGAGGAGAATCTCCAGAAGGAAGACAGAAATGTCCTCATCATGAGAGTTCACCGACACCAGAGCCCCGACAAGAGATCTTAGAGAATCAACTTCGAGAAACTTTGACTCCTCAATTATCTGTTTAAGATTGCAATTGGCAATGCAGTCAGTCGCACGTTTTCGGGTAGTTGCCTCTGCTGGGTGAGGAACCCTAGTAGTATCTAGTGCAATATAGGAGTACAGACTAGACAGAATACCCTGCTCTTGAGGAGGTTGCTTCGGAGTGGCAGGCTCTCTAATCAACGATACTTTTCCCGAAGAATCCAGAAAATCTTCTCCATCAGTTAGACATTGAGGGAGCAATCGAGCTTTGTAGATTGTTTGCATGCAATCGATGATGTTTTTCCAGGATGCTCTGATGCCATTCCCATGAGAATGAGTGATCTTGAAGAGGGTTCTTACTGCTAGCTGGCATCTGCCACTTCCCCCTAGATGAAGGACAATCTGATCGGGCTCACCTCCAGTCGCCAAACCTGTGAATTTACACAGGGATACTATCAAAGTGTCCAGATCACTGTTCATGTTGTAGTGGGCGCTGATGGCTGCGCAGCATAGGAAAGTCTGAGCTACTCGACGTTGGAGAGCACGATCTGGGGCTTTATCGTAGGCACGACAGAGAGCGCTGATTATGGGCGCCCAGGCTCGTTCTGCCAGATCTTTGTCCACGAATTCTCCGTCATTGCCGACTTTCAGATAGACGCTCTCCGGCGACGATCCCCTCCTCAGCAAGACCTTCCAGAGATAATTCTCCTTGACCAATCCTGTCTGCTCCGCCGGCATGACAATTTCCTCATTCTTAATGGAGTTGTAAATCTCGTCCAGCATGTCTTGATCAAAATCAGCATTGCCATTGACCTTCTTCAGATTCCTTTTGAACTGCTCAGCTGTCATAGGATTACTCTGCCTCTTAGCATTATAATTATGCTGATCAACATTCAGCATGATCACAGCGTAAGCCAGAGTGAATGCAGCATCAGCAGATGCAAATGGCCGACCATTACTATCGTGCCAATGATCTGCAAATTTTTCCAAGAGAAGGGAAATCAGAGGAGCCTCTCCTGGAAGTCTAAAGGACTCCAAGTATGATCTCAACGCTTGATCTACTCGCGTATCCCGCAAATCAAAATTCTGGACAAAACAGTTGAGGATATTCTTGTTCTCCTTTCGACTTATATATTCACCGATTGCTTTCTTGTCCATCATTGGATTCTCACGCAGTAGCTTTGCTATTTTCTCGGGGTCAGGCTCACCAGGAACATCACCGAGTAGGCCGTGCTCCATGAGTTTGGCGATACCTTCTCGTGGATTTTCGTTGAATTTCTCGGTGCCCAGTGCTAGCCAACGCTTATTAGCTTTCGTCATCATCAGTTGTTCGCGAGAGGGAAGATTGCTCGATGCGGTGTGACGCGATGGTTTGCAAAGATCCTTGTAACCTTTGCATCTAGCTTCAATACAGCCGATCAACTGAATTATAGCATCCAGCGAGATGAATTGGATGCTGTACATGGTGCCCATGAGGGCCGAGGCATGTTCAGCCAGCATCTTCATCAAGTCCTCATACAAATTACTAGAATAGAGCCCGCAATCGTAATTCAGATACAACTCAGCTGGCAGACCTGGTATCCTCCAGAGTCTCGTGATAGCTTCGAGGGCCAGTTCTCTCTGTTCGTATGATATTCTATTTGAATCTGAGTTGACAAGCTCCATAAGTTTCAGGATATAGTGCTCCAATTGGAACTTCAGGTGTTCTCTCTGCGATTCAAACAGGAGGAAAGATACTTGGAGATCTGCTGCCAGTATCGAGAGTCTCTCTGTGCTCAACTGAAGAATCAAATTTCTACACAGTTCGTCCTTGACTAATGAGATTAGTGAAGGAAAATTAGCTAGGGCATCGGCCGAAATCTCCAAACCTACTTGGAGGAGGGAGAGACCTAGATGAGTCATCACTTCTGTATTCTGTTTGTCTAAAGGATTGCACAGGGAAACGAGGAAGCGAAACAATTCGCGGATGCATAGGGCACCGTAAGGAGACAATTGTTGGAGAGATGTGAAGCGAACTCCCTGTTGATTCACGTATTCCTCGAAGTGTTCTGTATCGACTTTGATCGTTGGTACTTTTGGTCCATTGTTGATGGTGGTGCTATCGTCAACTGAGAGATCTTCCACACTTCCTATTGGTGATTGAATTAACTCAGGACTTTTCTCCCCTCTATTCTGGGATTGAGAATCAACACTAAGCTCTGATTTCTCAGGTTCTTCGGAGTTTTCTGGGGGTGATTTAGATTTTTGAGAATCTATTTCTGAATTTTCTAACAACTCAGAGGCTTCTGTTGGCTTTGCTTCACGCTCAGGAATCTCTGAAATCACTTCGGACTTTGAATGTTCTATTTTCACGGGCTTTTCATCCTCAGTTTTGTCCGGGGTGCTTTGATTCAGGGATCCCTGCATGTCTACAATATTCCCCGCTGGAGTGACTGGAGTCGTGGCTAGATGACCTGCACGCACTCGATCTACTGGGCTCAACAGTTCTTTCGTTTCAGTCTCGTCAACTTCATCGGGATTCGTATTTACTTTTTGCTTCAATTGGCTCTTGATTTTTCGATTCTTGCTTCGGGAATTTTCGATACCATTCGCGCGCATTTTTTTCATGTTCGGGAGGACTCGAGTGTCGTCAGCAAAATGCGGGAGGCGTACAAACAGATGCTGGCACATGTGACGGAGACAGTGCTCAGCCGTTCTACGTAAGAGTTCGCTCAAACGATTTTCAAAACATATTCTGAAGCAACTGAGCATTATTTCACAGATACTCTCGTCAGATAGAGAATCCCCAGCTGGGGAGAGCACTAGGGTGCGCAGGACCTGGAGGATTCGCATGAGGACGACACCGTCACCTGATGCGTCAGTGCCAACGAAGCGGGCGTGTGTCACAGCGTCTGCTATTGCCTCGACGCAGGCACCAATTGCCGGGTGCTCGTGGTCTTTGGCGAGGGGTAATTCATTTTTTATTGATTTGTTTAAGGGATGCCCAAGAGTAGCCCTAGCCGAACTTCATCTAGAGTATTTTGTTTTGAATTTTTTAACTACAAAGTCGTGTATTTGGAAACTCATCTTTTTGTTATTAATAGATCTCCACGAATTATAAATACGTTTTTGAAAAAGGGTAACAATCTAGGTAAAGTCCGACTGGGGGTACACTCGAGCCTTCTAACTATTCTAGGGGAAAAAAACCTTCCGCGGGCCTCGATTGTGGGCGTAAAAAAACCGGAAACAATATTACTTAGTGATGTAAAAAAAGATGATAGCCTCACGTCACGGGTAATTTTGCTCAGCATCTATTCCACTCAGGACCACGGGGCCTTCAAATACGATACCTAATAGAGCGGCTAATTAGGCTAAGACTAATCCGAAAATTTTCTAATGATTCAGAAGTTTACCGTGATATTCTCATTGATTAACAGTTTGCATTTTGTGTCATTCGCGTGCTTACAGACTGATTGGAAAAGAGAAAAATGATTACACGAGGGCCTTTTAACAGAGATATTAGGTGAGAACCGAGCTCTCTGGTGGATCGATTGAGAGCTAGTCGACCATGGCAATGGATATGGGGTCGAATGGGTCCCCCGGTCGATGATCGATTGATCGTGTAATCAATAGTTGACCAAGATCGCTGAGCGATCATTGGTTGATTATTTATCAGTAGTTTATCGATGGGTAATTGCTAGTCGATGGATTGCCAATCGTTGGTCAATTATTGGTCAATCTTTGGTTAATCGAACGTCAATTAAACAAACCATAATCAACTAGCATCTCATTGAGAGAACAACTTGACGTTCTTATGCAGTGATCCGTCAGGAATAGATCAGAAAAAAAAACTTAAATTGTAATAGTAACAATCTAAACAGTAATAACAAATTTATAAAAATTTTGCTGCGTAATACGCTCGAAAAAGCGGCAAGAAAATAGATAGAATTTTCGATAGAATTCTAGTAGAATTTTTCAGCAAATTCGTTAATTCAATTTCTTCATTCGTAAAAATCACGAAAACTCGCCGTAATTAATCAAGGCAAAAAACAGATACTAATTTTGTCGGTAAAATAATTAAACTGAGGGAAAATCAGGAAAAACATTATTAAATTCTTACCTATGAGACCATAAGAAATCATTTTATTGACAGCAGCCAGTGCGAGACTTGTAACGGGTCCAGTGGTCTCCTCCGATCGAATGATTTCGAGGAAGGGGGCCAGGAACACACCAGGTTCCAGTTGTGATAAATTTCTGGCATCGCTTAGCGCTTCCTTGAGAGTGGACAATCCTTTCATGAGAACATCTTGATCTTCATCCTAAAAATAAAATCATTTTAGGGCTTGAGATGTATGATAATTAATTATTTAATTAACTGAATCAAGGCTCGGGTATACGCCCAACTGAACGCGATGGGTCTTTAAAAAGAAATATGGAAAGAATAATAATTTAACCTCTTCAATTCCATCTCATTAATTTTCCTGAAGTGTCTACCTACAAATTCCAACGATGGATTCCAAAAAAATCCAAATATTATCCCCAATAATAACTAAAAGGTGAATTTCTCATTTTCTCCAAACATCTGTTAGTCAGAGATATCAAAAATGACAACACGACAAACCTAACCTCCCACTGTTCTCAGGAAATCAACCCGTCGAGTTAAAAATATCGATGACAGTTGAATGTACATCCAAGGCAAATTGTCAAGAATTTCGTGAATATTTTTGCAATAATTTTTCTTCGTCACCTGATGGGAATGAGACGACCATCTGACCCCTCGTCTCATAGCAGTCATGAGGAGGCTGACCTCACCCTCGACGACGTAGAGGCCACCCCCTGGACAAGCGTTTCTCACTATCCGGCTCATTTTTGGGATTACTTTGGAACTTCTCCCATCATTTAAATATTTTTGTACACACTTCTTTTTTTATTAAACGAGACGAGAGTCTTGAACCGTCAAACGTCGGTATATCACACAGTACTTAGGATTTATTGGCTCCACGGCGACGATCTTCAGCGCTCCCGTGGATTTTTGGTTCTTCTAGTTCGGTTTCTCAACGACAGGTGGAGATAACCGTCTGTAGCGGCTGAGCACAAACTAGATTGAGCTGTTACCGATTGAGGGTAGAGATGGGTAATTTCTCAAAAATGATTAGAAAAAAATTACGCAAGTGAAAAAGTACTTTTTTAAAAATAATGTTTCGACTCATCTGATTATACTCTTCACATTTACCTCAGATAACATCACATTCATTGACAACTCTTTGACACTCTAATGAGAGATACACAATAGCGGGCTATCGGCCGACAGTCGCCCAACATTGGCCAGCGTTGGCCTATATTGGGCCAGCCTCGTTCTCCTATCAGGTATTTTTTATCTCGTTCCAGAATAATGTACTATTTTCAAAAGTTTCTATTCAAACCGAGGCAATAAAAAATTTAAGTTTTCAATTCGTTTGATTTTTATTGAATTTGTATCCTTTATCATCATTTAAACATCGTATAACATAAATGTACACAGGTCTCCTCAATTTCTTCCGGTTGTCTGTTTAATGTTTGTTTTTCGCCAGTCGTTTGAGTGAAAATTAAAATAGACTCGTCAGAAAATATAACACTTACAGTAAGCCATTATAAAGTCTAGGATTTTTAAGATACGAGTTTCATTCGACCGCTAAGTGTCTCATTTTCATATTTATGTTGTTTTTAGTCAGTACATCGTCATTGTCGATTTATTTATTTCAATTTTTTGCACCCGGAGAAATTTTTCTATAGAAGCGCGCATATAAAATAGGAAAAGCTACTTTCTCTAGCTTCAACTGTACCTACATATATTTAATAATATCACGATATATAAACTTGTTATTCATTAATTTATCAATAAAGAAATGCAATAATTACCAAATGTCGAATAGTTCAAAACCTATCTAACTAAAAGTACCAATACTTCATCATTGATCACTCGTTTGATTTAAGTCTATTTTAAATTGTCAATTGTCAATTTTCGGTTGTCTTTTACGACGAACTTGACCATCCAATACAAGCGAATTAAAAAACTTTGACTAATTACATAATACTTTTGAAGTCGGGATAATTGAAGTACCTGGGTATTCCTAGATGATTAGATTCCATCTTTTTTTGTTCATTTGTTTAATCATTTTATTACGGTTATCTAGTCGTACAGTTGTTCCTTGTCAGCGATATTGATATTGCGTCTTTTTCATGCATCATTGTTAGGATAAAAGCCATATTCTCAATCTGAGGCGATGCGTCTGAAACAAAACTTTCTTTGTTACACGTAGTTAAAATAAAAATAGCAATTGAATAATTATAAAATTTATTGACCATGGATAACAAATGCCCCCGTCATACCTGAAATCTGTCCAACCATACTAAAAACCAACCATATATGGTAAAAAGGAATATTTTATTGAACGCAAAACATGTATAAAAAATTAACATCACAATTGCAGCAAATAATGCGATTCTAACGATATCTCCAAATTAGTCCGACACTATTCACAACTTCAATCGTCATGATTATTTCATATTTATTCCACATTATTCCATAATTACTTCGAGGATTGCACAGATTCTTTTTCTTCACCTGAATTATCGATTCTTTTTCCATTAAAAATTACTTCTAATTTTTATATTGAGAATAATCTCGAAACCTATCCTACATCCCTGATAAGTGATAGGAAGTGGCCAATGGTAGACCGACACTTGGCCAATGCTAGCCGACCACCGGCTATAATCGCTAGTCGGCGCTGACCTGTGACCGACATTCATCCTGCGGTCAGCTGACGTTCGCCCGTATCGGTCCAACATCGGCCATTTCTCATGTCCTATCAGGGATTCAGCTACTCCTGATCTCCTACCCGTGCGCATCGCAATCCTATTCAATAACATTCTGTGACATCACAAAAATGTAGAGCGCTATATAAATTCCATTCTGTCCTCACGACAATCAGGACTGAGGTCGACTGAAGAATCGAATGATTGATTTAACTCCTGCAACGGTCACGTCCACCTACAAAACACATCATAGGACATTTTTGGTCCTTCTGTTGTCTTTTTTCTCATGCATTTACATTCCTATTATATTAATATTTCCCTTTATCTCCCTTTCTTTGTCATTTATATTTTTTGTTGACAGTTACAACTGTATCTTCAAGCAAACGTCAATGATGAGAGAGTTCAGCACGCCATGTACTCAAAAAAATTGACATTTCTGTGTGACTGAGAATTCATCAGATTGTTTATATTATCCCATTTCCATTTTTCATTCAGTTTTTTTACACTGGGAATAACGACTTTTTTTTTTAAAGTAATTCGATTGGTAAATAAGGGAACTGACCCAATACCGCTCTTGTTTTTTCCACGGCCGCTTAAAGTGTAGAAAACGCATAGATTAGAAGTTTATGCGCAATATGAAAATTATTCACTGTATTTGTTTGTATTGTAAACAATCGAAACTATGAGTCAAAATTCAGCGTTTCGTGGGAGAAGATGAATGCCCGACATTCGGCCAGGTGTCGTCCAACTTTGAACCAGTCTCATTCAAATCGGCCATTTCGAATTTCCCCTGGTAAGCGATAAGAAATGGCCAATATTGACCAACCTCTGTCAGAATGACGACCATTTTCTATTTTCTAACGACCGTAGTCCATTGTTAACCGGTAATCAATTATCGTTATTCCTCGAGCGAGCGGTATCGGCACTATCTCCCTCACTTATTCCATTCATAAGCTAATTCAACAACACGCGATTATACTCATGAATGATTCAAATTCCTTTTGCAATGATTCTAATGGTGATTTATCTGATAACAGATGGCTTTCAAAAATTTTTATTCCCATCCACGTTTCGATGACAATTTTTTAAAACCATCTGGAGATTTTGCGCTCTATACCTATATGAGATAATTTTGTATACGATACTCCAATTATGATCGACATTTTTTTTTTCAAATTCAGTGACGCTGAACAGCTGGAATGGAGTGGGAATGAACCGGGTCGCGGGATTCCCCGCTTTATGATTTAGCCTCCACCGTTCGATCGTGTATTTCGTCAAGCAGTGGTCGCAATTAGATATGATTCCGACTGTTGATCGTAGAAATGATATCTGATGATAATAATGAAAGCGGTAAATACTTGAGTGAGCAGAAAGCTAACATTCGATACAGGTGAGATATATGATAATGATTATGAATGGATAATTGATATTAATATACGCATTATTTCATCGGCTGAATTGATTGATCGTTTGATCAATCAATTGAAATTAAAACAATCCTTTTATGACAGTTTATATATTTTTTTTCTCCATTGTCTTTCGGGGGTTTAATAAGTCACATTTCAACAATTTGATAAAATTTTCTCAACAACGATGGTAATTGACTTACTAGGGTAAACAAGCCGAATCGACTAAAGCCAATACAACTTCCTAACATTTTGATATGTGCGTCGAGAACTGATCGTTATTCTCAGTGTTGCAAGCTCTTACATTCCCAACACAAATTTTCAAATCTCATCTCGAGTAGGAAGGACCATGAGGACAGAAACCTTCGAGTCATTGGCCACCAACGGCTGCCGACATTCGGTATACCCAGACTAGGCCAAACGTCGGTATTTCTTTGCCTCCCGGCCGAACCTCGTTGTAACAAAGTTAGCCTACTCTCGGTAAACAATGTTGGGCCAGTACCAGCGGCTAACTTTTGGTACTCAGAATTGACACGGCGTTATGACTTCTCAACTTAACCAATACTAGCCAAGTTGAGGTATAACTGGCGGGCCGACACTGGGCCAACGTTGGCCTATTCCGAAATTCCGACCAAATATATCACGGTTAGAATAATTCCCGGATTGAATCTCCACCAGTTGAAGATAATAACTCAACATAATGGAATTATCAGAAATGATATAAGTTCTATTTCATACTGATTAGTTTTCGCGATGATATTATCACTCTTTCTATCACGTTCCTTTTGATATTGATTTTCTATGTAAAAAAAAGTCTACTTTTGATTTTCAATGGTATTCCAATTTTAATTCATGGCTCAGTGAGAAAAATCGCTACTACAATATTTTTGTTTTGTAAATTATGTAAAATATCTGTCTTCTAATCTAGTTAGAGAACGCCGAGAATCGTTCAATTGAACTTTTAGGCTAAAAATGCATTGTTCCTCCTCAAAACAATTGATCAAAGGAACATTTCTGGTTATTTATTTATGTAATTCCCAAAATCTAAAACTAGAATTCCTAGTCGTTTTAACTAATCATAAAGTCAACTATTCAACCTTTAAGATTTTATTGATTTTTTTTTCTTTGTAGTTTAATCATTTTTGGCCACTGCTTGAATCCTAATAACGTCAGAGTCAGAGAAATCGGGAGGTCTTGAGTGATAACAAAGTTGGGTGAATTTGACGCTCACCACCTGTATTTCGCTGACCCTCACAACTGCATTATCAATTTTATTTTCCATCGATTTCATTTAGCCTCTCGATGGTCTTAAGCCATTTAGGTTATCAAATCCATTTTATTGTTCTAGATTATCCTTCGCGGATATTTCCTCATTGTTTTGGATTTAAGATTGGCAGGAGAATGTGGGGGGGGGGGGGGGGGTTGGGGATGCAAGAAAGATTTTTTTTTGAGGAATTATTTATCATCCCTGAGGAGTAACTCTTCCGCTTCCTTTCGTCGGGCTTTGGCCTCTTTTTTTGCTCTTTTCTTCTCCTCTTTTGCCAATTTTTTTGCCTCCTTTGCTCTTGCTTTTTCCGTCTTTTCTTCTTCCTTTTGTCTCGCTTTTTCCGCTTTCTCGCGCTCTTTCTCTTTCTCCTTTTCTTTTTTTGATTTCTGCACCTCTTGAGCTACTGTTAGAACTGTTCTAGGTGCTGAGCTTGGCCTTTTTGTTGATACACGGATCGATGCTGCGGATGATGATGATGATGATGGAATCGGGGGATTACTCTGTGGAACTCGGTGAGTTGGGGATATCTCAAGCTGAGTTACTATTTTCTGTGCGCATCTGAAATATAAATATATCGTACAACTCAAGTCACGGCATATCTACAATATTGTCTTCATATTATCTATAAATAAAAAAAAGGATTTAAACAAAAATCACCTTAGCCTTGTGGAAGCTTTTCCAGCGCGATAATCTCGCTGAAATTCTTTGATTGGTGGCAGTCGTCTTTCGCGATTATCCCTCATCGCGTCGTCGTCCTCAACAATCTGCTGATTTGGATCTTGATACTCCTGAAATTTGAGGGTAAGCTATGGACGTTCTTCAAACCTTATGGATGTGATGTGTCGATCGACTTTGTATGTTGATCATTTTATTATAATAAATGTTGTGTTCAGTTGGAAAATAATCATTTTTCGAATCGAGAGACTTTGTTTAGACAGCACTAGCGTTTATCGCAGTTTAGTTTGTCTGAACATGACGTGGAATTAAATGTTTGCCTTTTTATGTGCAGTAGTACTGTTGAATTGTCCTCACCTGTATCCGCATTTTCATCGATTGCGTTTGGGTTTTTCTGAATGTTGCTCCTGTTGGCTGACGTAATCGCGTTGGTTTTGACATAGATGAACTCCCTGCACTACTAGCTGATGAAGAAGTTGCAGATGACACGGAAGACACACCTTCAAAAATAATATCTGTATGAGGGAAGGTTCACACAAAGGCTATAACCTTGTATACTACATGTAACTATGAAGAACAGGATAATCATCATGAAGCAAGTGGATAAGTTGATAAGTAGTAATCTTATTTTCACCATCTGTTTACTTAATCGACTAGTACTCTACTGAATAAACAACGCCGTCACCTCATTCAGTAATTCTTCACGGTCGTCAAGTAAAAGTAAAAAGCTCTCACCAGATATGGAGGATGATCCACTGGCCATTGAATAGAGCGATGCTGATGCAGGAACTGAACCCGCTCCCCACCTATCACCCGGGCCGCTCCCGCTGGTGCCAACACTAGCAGAACCCATGTTGTACTCCGATGCACTTTGAGGCAGTACCCATGATTTTCCAGACATGGAATACTGAATAGTTAAATGAACACATTGATTAATTATGTTCGAAGTGAATGCATACATGGGAGGATGATAGGAAATATCAGGATTTTACGCTTCTTTTGTATCTTTGAGGATTTTGTGTCAATCTCAATTGATATTCCATACTATGAGGTAAAATAGAGTATTTGATAAACGATTTTGTACTTTCAAGCGTTATTATCGCTACCTTGGTTCTGTTATCAATGAACTTAGTATCAATGAATTATGTTCACTTTATGTTAATTGACGTTCTGTTCAATCAAACCCCTCAGAAGACATGGGAGATTTAAAGTACATTGTGAAATCATGAGCAGCAACGAAGATCACCGCCGTAAATATTGCAATAAAGAAAAAGAGGACAGCCTGCCTATCATGTGTAATTGTCCAGCTCTAATCGGGGCGAAATTGTCGTGTAGGGGTACCGCGCTCCTCTCAAGCAATCAGATCGCGAATAAAAAGGTTTCGGACTTACAAATACTGGCGACAACAGCCGGGCTGCAAATTTAACCCGAACCTCAACACAAGCGAAGCTACCGTTACTCAAACATGAGTTCGGTAGCGGGAAGGGAGGTTGACCTTCCCATCCATAATATTAACCGTAACCTTGACCTTAATTGACGTTCGGTTATTGAGGAAACACCCTTCAGCAATTCTTCCCTGAATATTCCTGAATGAGTAATGAATTCCCCGCGAGCTCATACCGGGACTAGTCGGCTTCGATCTTCAAGTCGGAAGGAGACTTGATTACGGAAGGACCGAAATCTTCCACGTAACACAACTACTATTCAAATCAGGAGCGAAATGTTTCAATGCGATCGTGTCTATTGACCTTTTGTCTCTGAGTACCATTTTCAATTACCGAGTCAGACGTGATAAGGAGTTTGAGTCGTTTCTCTTTGATACTCGAGACATCAAATACATTACTAAAATTAGAGACATTCCCGGATAGACTGGTCAGCTAAATTTTTTACAACTGTCGATATTTTTTTCTAGACTGAATACAAAATGAATCCTCGATATTGATTGATCTTATCTCCTACAAAGCATAGTACAATATCTACTCTTACATCTCTAGGTATCAATGTCTGCTTCAATCGCAGAATCTTCGCCCTGCATATGACACATCGAAGAGGCAACAGTCTCTGGGAGACCGCCATTTGTATCGTCTTCACGAAACAACGTCTGCAAATTATAATGCAACAATATTAGTAAATTCTCCCGGAGAGATCAATCGTGGAAAGAGATCGGCCAGCATTGGCCATAGTCTCGGTCTACTATCCGTCATTTCTTGTCTACCAGGGAAAGAATTGAATTTCTTCAAAGTTATGGAAATTTAATAAAAGTTAAATCGTCACCTGCAAACCACCCGATGACCACAAGGCGCTGTTTGCATGGTAGCTCTTGCATTGACGCAGATCACACACTGTAAAACAGAGGAGAATAAAATTCATACACATTTTTTGTTTATCTCGTATATTCTGTTGTATTTTCTCAATTGAGAGAAAATCTGCTCAGTCTGGTGCAAACTACCGGATATTCAAGCGCGAACTTGACTCCTTATATACATATTTCTCTTGCAAATATCTTCCCGCATAAATAATTAATTTGTAATTATTTACTTGATTGCATTCGTTAGTGGATTTCTTATTTTCTCATCAATACCCTCAAAGCCCTGTAGAGGAAGGATAAGTAGGACGAGGCGGCTTAAATAAAATACAATTATGGTGCAATAGATTTGTTTTATTGACAATAAGCATATTCAATTATCAAGACAAGTTTGCGATTATTTTTTTTCCTGAGTCACCGGGTCGACGAGAAATGATTAATGTTTTTTTGAAGACGATCCCTTCGACCAACTTCCATGACCATGATTGCAGTCATCATCCCAATCATGCCCTCCATAATCACCATAATCCCCATAACCCCCATGGTCGCCATAATCTCCATGGCCGCCATAACCTCCATAGCCTCCATGTCCCCAATAATCTCCGTGATCTCCGCAATGTTTGTGATCCCCATCATATCCACCTGCAGCAGAATTACCATATCAACCCTTCAGTAGTTACGCCATCATCCTTTCACAAAAATTTTCAAGAAATTGAAAAGATGGTGAAAGAATTAAATTATTGGATTGAAATGGTTTTAATGCCTCAAACAGTTTTTCGAGTTTGCTGCCGTGGTAATAAGATCTGTCTGGGAGTGTAAAGTTGTTGTATACCCACAGTCCTACTCAAAAAAGCCTTTATAAATATCCTGAAATTTGCCCAATTGTCTCCTTCGTATTTCAATGCCCAAATATCATTCGCGAATATTTCAGTGCAAATTCATGACTACGAAATAACCTTCCAATTCTGAAAATCCCGACCTCCGCATCCCCACCTTTTAACGCCATCCTTTAAGGACCACCCCTCAACTAAACTGACCAATCACCTTTCGTGGGCCAGTTGTGGGTCAGCTTTTGGAATTGGATAGGAGGAATGCGTTCCACATTTTTTCTGGTAGGACAGTGGCAATGGAGGGAATGATTTTGGATAGGTGGGAATTTCTTCTCAATATATCTAGTACACAAATAACTGAAGAAAAAATTCAGATATTCTCGGACCACGAATCGAACCCCGGACTTTCCGACTAAACATTATGTGGGATTTGACATGATTACTGACAGATGAATTAGAAAAATAACAAAAGGTTCATATACAGGACATACCATCGTATCCTAGAGTACCAATTTCCTTGGTATTTTCAGTGGCTTGTCGTCGACGCCTGCTTTTAGTTCCTACAAACGATGATATCAAAATATTAATTGAATACTCATCTATTTGGAGGTCATCAGAGAATCTTTTCAAATATGAATCTTTGTAAAATGAAAGGAGAGAATATTCATTCATACTATACTTACGTGAGAATAATAAGATTATCAGAATAATATTGCTTATCGTCGTTCAATATTATTAAAAAAATAAACGGTTTTGTTAAAATTACTCCTACCTTTCTCACTTTTAGTTGTGGTGGTCTCAGCCGCATATATTTTATCCCCGTCGGAATTTCCTTTCTTTTCATTCAGTATCGGAAGGTGTTCTATACCAAAAAATGTTTGCAATTAAATAAGAAATCAAGAGAAAATTTGCTGCATTACAGTATTTGAAGTACTTGAATAATTGAAATAATCTATTGAAATAAATAGTATGTAATGTCTTTTCATAAATCATAAGTTGAAACAATGGATTTTAGTTGATTTGAAGATGTAAAAAACTGAAAGGTTACATTAACGTCATCGCTACCTTTCTCACTTTTCGATGCGACAGTTTCTACGACGGTGGAGTTTGTATCTCCTTCGGAATATATTTTTGTTGCATTCTGTATATCCAAATTTTCTAAAACAGAAAATGTTTCAATTTCAGTCACATCTCCCTCGCGAACCCTGGGAATGCTAAGTTACCGATGAGGTTTGTTTATACCTTACTAGATGATGATTTGAATTTAATAGAATGTATTTAAAATTAGATAATTTATATACCTCCAGAAGTGAGGAAGAGGGGAAGATTCCGTACATCTAGCTAAGCATAGTAAATTCAAAATCTCCTTGTCTTGATACGGACAAATCATTAACCATCGAGTGCCGCTGTTCTTCTAATTTTCATATCTCTAAAACTATGAGGAATTACGCGCTGCCTTTTTATAAGTTCCTCGAATATTTCATTCCAATAAGAGTATACACGCCTAAGTTGCCCTATACTGACTATTATTTTTTTAATCTATATTTTTTTTGGAGCGAATTTTTAAAGAAAAAATTTGCATGTGCTGTTCTGACTGCATACCACATCACTCTTTTGGGGTGGGCTTGTCAAAAGAAAAAAAGGAAAACCAATATTAGAACCGTAAATTAAATATGAACAGTGTAAACATATGAAACATTACCCCTGTTACTTTTTCTCAAGTCATCTTCGGAAACGCGTCTCATTCGTCCTATTCCATCCATCTGTCTCATATCATTCATCCCTCCCATGTTGCCTCCTTGATCTCCTTTTCCCCCGTATGATCCCATCATAGCACCCCCACGGCCACTTTGCATACCGCCGGCCATTCCATCATATTGTCCAACACCCATTCCCCCCATGATTGGCGGCATTGGCATCCCCTGCTGAGCACTCTGGAATGATGAAAAATGTGGATAATCCAAGATGAAAAATTTCTTTCTCTGAGTTTAACAGAATATTCTCGAATAATTCATCCTTCGTGTCCTGCACTCGTGTGAAAGAGAAATGGTGACTAGATTTTTTATGCGTATATTTTAAAAAAGGCCTTTTAGATTTACAAGATCATAAAATGACATTGGAACTTTTGAAGTTAAGATAGGAAAGTGTTAATTTGAGGTGCCAAATTTCAATGTGATATACTTGAAAGATCCAGGTTCAGGACTTAGAAATCTCAAGTCAAGGCATATAAGTTCGAATTTCAAATCTCAAATTGAATCTGTCAACAATTTGAATTTAAGACTTTCAGTAGTTTTAACTTGGTATCCTAAGACTTGGATTTATTTTTGTATAAAAGTTTAATATAGAAATACTTACCACCGCAGCGATGACACTCATAATGAGTGAAAAGTTACTCGCAAATCGGTTCATGTTTGTTAGCTAAAACTGAACTATAATAATGTACACAGGTATCCTGTATTTATACATAGAGTCAAACTCCAAAGAGTCCAAGTAATTCCAACAATTACCGTCACTGGACGTCGCGTCAAAGTCGGCGACAAATCGCTGTACGGAAATGTAATAATGAGAGGAGATATCAAGGCCTCTGAGGTTTATTAGATTGTCGAAAGCCTCCTTCCTCATTATGCATCCATTCGAGATAGTTTAAGATCAACGATGCGGAAAGCATAGACAAATTAAAATTTTTTATTTACGAATTTTGCCATTTTTTACTGATGCATTTCTAAAATCGTCTGTAAATTTCTATATTTACGAATATCTCTGGAACAAATGTGTTCATTTATCTCGTATGGCAATATTTTCTACTAAATTTGATATTATGACCCTCGATTCCTCCAGGACTACTACAACCAAGCGCATAAAAAAGTATCTCAACGCTCAATTTTGTCCTCAGTCATGCGAAAACAGATCGTCGTAGATATTTTACCGAGAATTATTACAGTTTTAAGTACTGCAGAAGTCACGTAACTACCCCGTAAAATAAAATGGAAACAGTCACTCTTATACTAGACATCCTGTGAAGTATTCTATGATGTAAGCAATAAGGTGCCAATCTCCTTGACAATTGAAATTTCTTGAGGGTCTCCGACTAATTTTCTTTGCATTTGTACTGTCATTATTATGCTCATGATTATCGAAAAAAACGGCCATCAATTGTCATTTTTTAATGTCAAACAGAAAACCGTTTATCGCATGGTGACATCATTTCGCTTTCTCGGAAATTTGTAGTATTGAAATTTTCATTTTTGGAATATTGGTGGAAACGTTTTTGTCAAACATTGTCAATTATGGATTTTAAAATTTTCATTCCTTTTCATTTAAGCCCCCTTTAAATAATTTCAAATCTGACACGTCATGAAAAATTATTGACTCGTACTTTACTCAATTGGCCGATCTTTGATCGATCCGAGGCGAATATTGAGCCGACGTTTCTCTGACTTGAATGTGCCCAATTATTTAATTATATGAAAAAATACAGAAAGCATTATTGTAAAATTATGCAAATCCGTTGAACGGATGTCAATATCTTTCGAGAATAAATACTATATTAAATATTCTCCGAAATTAAGTTATTCGATCCGACCAAGTACTCATAATTATTCATGCGCTACTCACTTCATCCTCCTGAGAAGAGGCCATTTCCGGTTCATTCTCCTCTAACTTTGTCAACAATTTATCCTGGAAGCAAAAATCATAGTAATTATCCAAGAGTTGTTATAATCGAGCTATAAATAAAGAACTTCCTAGTTTAGTCATTGCAACAAGTAATCAATACCGTATCTGATAATACAATTTCTCCCCTTCTGTATTATTCACATCAATGGGACTGGTTCATGAAACGTGTGGTGACACGCAACAAGCGAGGGTAGCTTGGTTCAGGGAAAGCAAGTTGTGAATTTCTATTGGCCGAGCCATATACGTATGGCCCCAGTCTCATTTCCTTCCTCATTCAGAGTTTATTACTGACTCATGGGTAAGAATGAAACAAAACAAAACTCACTTGCACAAAATTTTTAGGCCCAAATTCCTTGGAAAAAAGACGAGAAAAAAATCGTTACAAAAAGAACTTCAGGGCAATTTTGACATCGAAGAAGACCATTTTTATAGTATTCCACACTCTTGTGAAGTCACAGGAAACCATTGGATGAGATTTAAAATGGATAAGATTGGGTCCGGGATTATTCTCAATATAAAATTTACAAGAAATTTTTTCTTGAAAACTGAGCTAATGTTGGGCTCCTGTATCACTGCGGAAACGAATGGTGTGGCTCAATATTGACAGATAATTGAAATGAAAATCAGTGTATAATCGGATAGCTCAAAGGGGAAGAACACCTGACTTGGTAATCGGACAAACTCAGAAATCAGAACATAATGTTTTTAGAACATGTCTATGTGTTTGTATGCAATTGATCAACAATAAGTTAAAAAAATAATCACTCAATTTGATTAAATTTGCACTAAAAATAGCCGTCCCGTCGTTTATTGGGCCACTAATACGCCAAAATTAAGCCAATTTTGCCCCAACATTGAGCCAGCAATGGGAGAAACAACTCCTTCACCTTTGAAATTGAATGCGAAATTTTCTTTCCACCGGTGGACCAATTGCACCATTTCTATATTTAGAAATTTCCGGCCTTTGGTTGACGGAAAAGCTAAAAAAAAATAGAGCTATGAATTGGCCAAGTGAGAACAAAGGACCGGGGTTATATTGGAATCGAATGGACGCTCATAGGGGGCAGTGGAACGCTATGCATATGTATATGTACCGCATGCACCACCGGTCACACAGCTTTTCGTACCGCAGGGGCTGTTGTGTCAACCGGCAGACATGTTTGCCCATAACGTCGCCTCGTATCTTCGTACACTAAAGGAGACTACAAATTATCGAAATCT
Source organism: Psyttalia concolor (assembly GCA_030522845.1). NCBI lineage: Eukaryota > Metazoa > Arthropoda > Insecta > Hymenoptera > Braconidae > Psyttalia > Psyttalia concolor. The sequence continues at coordinate 29,340 of JAPYZM010000051.1, read as the reverse complement.
CGAGTTGTGCCAATGAATCGAAATGTTGTCCATCGATACTAAATGAGAAATCGATAAGGCTTCCATACATGTAACAATAATGGAAGTCTTCAAATCTCGAAGCCCCGATCCCATTATTCACTGATTTTATTTTTATCGATTAATCAATACTCGATAATTCATTTTGTTGTGTGATGATTTTAAAAGATGTCAAGTATTCGGAATTCCAAACCCAGCTATCAAATAGGCTGCTATGTATTGAGAGTTAAACAAGAAGGCAAATCATTCTCATGCAAAAATGTATGTCAATTTTAGTAGAGAAATAGAGTTTTAAATACATATGACGAATGAAAATATGTTTCTCGTCTCTTTCCCCCTGTTCTGTTAATTCTGAAAATTAGTTTCTTATCTTGCCGATTTGATAATTGCAAGTGATTTCAAAAATTACTGCAAGCACGAGTGACGTAACGCCTTCACCAGAATAATCCGTTTGGAAATCATATATTATATTTAACTATATCAAGTACTAAACTCGAGTATAATATAATTAAATCCAGTGTCTTTTATACTAGATTTATGTTTATATATAGGATGCGTCATTTTTTACATCAGTATGTGAAGATTGAATAACCAATTTCTATATTTGAATTATTTTGAGTCAATCTCTCCTTTTACAATTTATTTGGACTATTTTGAATTCAACGTCAATGAAGAGGCAGCCCTTATTGACCACGGCAAACTCTATTTTATTATATACAAGATTTAAATATATTTTTTTCATGGACTAATTGGATTTAAATAAATAATTTTTCAGGATGTAATGTATCGTACCATCCGCAATATGTTGAGGTACTATGCAAAACACTGCTCATGCCTTATGACACGAAACATGGCGAGAGCTGAGGGAGGGTGGAGTCGTGGTTATGGACCAGCCGTTAGGTGTGTTATGTGTAAAGGGGAGAGGGATACGGATCACCGGCAACTGGGTCAGAGGGGGGGAGGAGGGGGGAGGCTTCCAGATATTAGGCGGATGATGCGCAAAATATCCCCACTACTATGTTTCAGACTGGTCCAGTCTGCTCGTCTCCTACCAAGCTCTCCCATCCTCAATCTGTGGTCGATAAAATTTTAGTAAAACTGTCCAAATAGAAACCTCAGAAGTAAATCAGTCATTCGTTTTTAATTAAATGCAACAGGAACTATTTGGCATTAAAACAAATAATTCCAGAACGATTCTTTTGAATCAATTGTTTCCCAAATATTTTTATCAAATGATATTGCACGGAAACCTCCAAATAGGGTTCTTGTAAGTGTTACATCATTGTAGCTTCGTATATCCTTCTAATTTTTGTTTATTAGACAGACCAATAAATGAAATATAATTTAGCGATTGCTTAGGCAAAAATTTTAAAACCATGCATCAATCAGAAGTCGTCAATTACAGTTGATACTCAATGAGAGACTCATCACGCGCCTAAAAAACATAGAAAATAATTACTTTCTTCATTTATAAAAAGACAAATATTTCCATTCATGAATATGCAATTAATTGTTAAGATCAAGTGAATCAATGTGCATTTATCTGTCCAGATCCGTCCCCTCATGATTGATGTTCATTTCCCGTAAAAGTGTCGTAAAATCGATTCATCGATTGAGGTGAAAAAAAACTTACGCCCTTTTCGAATGGCAGGAAAGAAGTCACGAACTACCAGTATACCTACTATACCCTCTTGACCTGAGAATGACAATATGTAATAACCGAGTTAAGATAAGAATTTAGCGATAAAAAAAAAACAATTTCGTTTTTTTTTCGTTTGTCAATGATGGTATTAAGAATGGACTTGTCAAAATATAAGAGTAACGAGCAGAAGTACTCGGCGGGTGGATAATGGGGATTGAGGGAAGTGAAAGGGGAAAGGCCCAGGGTAGATGATTGATAACTTTAATTGAGATGATGGCTGTTAAAGGTTGAACTTGGACGGTGAGAAGGTAGGCGTGTTTAGGGAGCTAGGGAAAAGTTGGGGGAGTTGGGAAAGTCCCGAGGTACTGGGGCTAGTCCCGAGGTGGTAATCAACCGGTTGAGGAAAAAATAATAAAGTAATTGGTCGAAATTTTCCAAATTGGAGGATTATGTCCGAATTATTAAATTGCACTGAACTATTCGAAGGATTTTTAATCCAGAGGTTTCAATCCTCAAAACTAGTTCAAATCGAATTCTGATCAGGTAGACGTGACCTATTTGTTGGTCAAGCCTGATCAGATTGAGATCCTGGAAATCGAAACCCAAAAACTGCCGGCAAGTTCAAATCAAGTATTTTATGAATGCTAATGCGGTAATTTGTCAGTTAGTAATGGAGAAAAATCGGTTTTAGTGCAGACAATTATTGCAATTATCAACACGTAAAACCGAGAAAATTCATATACTTATAAAATCAATGATCATTTTTATTCCTGTATAACTAGGAATAGGAATAATATTAGTATGGATTCGAGAGTGGACTGAATCGACAATTACCGGTGGTAAGTGTTTTACATGAACGGTTGACTGAGCACAATAGAAATCACAAATACTTCTTATTTTTCCTTTCATGATCATTGGCATTGTCGTGCAGAGCTTTCAAGGCTCAACATTATTTCTCTCTTCAAACATGATTGCCTCCCGAAGATATCTACTGCAAATGACTTGTGCTGTCGAAAAGGAGAGAGGGGGCAGAAAAAAATGAGATTATAAACGGAGGTTTTACGAGAAATCGAAAGGTCGATGGAAACAGCCGCAATTATTTGGTGGTGAAAATCGTAGAAAAACGATTGACTTTTTTTCATCTCCTCAGTGCTCAATGCACTGGAGATACTGCAAAGATTTAAGTAGAAAAGTTGTCAGTCTGAAGTGGAGAATCTGAACGAAAGGTTCTCGATTATTTTTGTTTATCCGGTAAATGTTGGATACCATTAGAGTGCGCATTAAAAATATGATCTTTTCGTTTTTTACTCCTCTGTTATGTCGACTTTTCGTTATTAACACAGGTGATTATTTTTGTGGGTCAATGGGTGAAGTCGAAGTGTTCATTTTTCCATGTTTATTTATTTTGTGTAGGAGGGCAGATGTGTACAAATGAATTTCAATGTTCTCATCCGGGCGCTCTTTTTCAGTGGAGCTGGGTACTTCTAAAGTCGTTTCAAAGTGAAAAAATACGTCGAGCATTGATCACTAGTTTATCAAATATGGTAGTGAAAATTTGTGATGGTTAATATTTCGTAACGATATAATCTATAGTTAACATAATTCAAGAAATGATTAATAATTGGTTGATCTCAATAATCATTTGGGTTTGATCAATTGTTGATAATTTCACTGATGGAGAAATCATAAACTGCTGTTGAGTGAAGTCATAAATCAATTAAATCATTACATCATTAACGTAATCCAGTGTAAGCGACTGCATTGGGGTTCCCAGCCTCTTGGTCAACTTATTCCAAACTTTACAAAAATTGTTAAAATCATTACGCTCTAGAAGATGATTACATATTTTATGAGCTCGAGTGAACATTCTTAATAATGAAAAATTTAGAACTAGTAAATAAAATATTTTGAAGGAGAGAAAAATCAAAATTCAAAAATAGAAGAAGAAAACTGAGTTGAGAAATACAGAAAAATATAGAGAAAGTCAACATAATATATATTTTTTTTCATTTCTTATTTTATTAGTATTAATATTGCTTCATTTCGCCCCGCCTACCTACTGAAAGATTTTCTCATTACTTCAACACCCCTTGAGGGCATTGTTTCGAGTATCATGGAGCAAGAGCCATAATAAAAATAAAATGAACACCGCGGCCGACGTCAACAAAGCGTAACACGCGATGTTTTTGCCGTTAGAACGGCACCATAATTTTTTTTTCACCTTCGACTTCTTCTTGTTCTTCACTCTTGAACACAACCCCAAGTGTGAAATCGCTGAGAGTTCTCTTCATAGCAGTCGAGCAATTCCCGAGAGTTCATCTAATTTTCGTCTTATGTTTTCGCCTTATGCTTGGCCTCTATCACTTACTTTCTAGAATTGGCAGGTGGAATGAGAATTTTACTGTAGCGAAAATTTTGCAGTACAAAGAGGGAAATTTTTCTATAAATATTCCCCTTCCGTTCGGAAAATAATTATGTAACAGCATAGTAAACGTCAACATCTTTAATAAATGTTATGCACACGCCTAATTAACTTCAATTAAGTATTCAACAATTTGCATTGTGCGTTGACGTAATTTTTGTCGAACGCTTAGGTATATACACGGAGAGCCATATTCAATAGCGATTATTTTGAGGAAAGTTTTACAATTTTCCGAAAGTGATCCACGTTACCACTGAGTACTATATTCTACCGAAATAGCTCCTAGAACTGACAGGATAGGAGTGATCCTGTTCTGGGTATTCCAGGCGTATATATTGGGCGTCGAAATGCTTATCTTCTAAGTGACGTTCTGTTCTGCACTATATTTAGGCAGCTGCATGGAATTAATGAGGCGAGGCGTCTTTAAGAATTCTATTTACGAAATTGCAGATAGGCGGATTAGGGTTTAGAATGTGGGAAAATCGTAGATAGAAAAATTAGGATAATTTCGGTTCTGTTGATAGAGACGAAGAGCGCTCAAGTGTTTCTATTTGATAATATGGAAGAAGTAAAAGTCCTTAGGTTGCTAGATAATAAAGGTTATTTGTTAAGAAACGGTAGGTCGTCAGACTTAGCTGCAATACCGTTGATTATTTGTATAAAATAATTGAGGCAGTCTCCAACACAGTAAATAAATTTTACTGAACGGTACGGAATTTGCCTCTGCGTAGCTGACGTACAAGACGATGAGCTAATGGAACGGTAATTGTTACCGAAATTTTCTTTCTACGTATAGGAGTCGACCAACAGTTCCGATTTGTACCCTTCTTTCAAACACCATGTTCATGCATGTATACTTGAATGAATGATTTTTCATATGTAATTTTTATTTTCATGAAGACCTCAAACTGAAGAACGTCACTCAAAATTTTTAGGTGTTAGTACACTCAATATATCGCCATTTCCCACTGGCACATGCGCTCTCTGCTGCAACATCGAAGTAGATCGTGACATACAGTTTCAACTTTATACTAAGTATGCATATCATAATTCACGGAACCTCCCCGAGACCACTTTCCATATTTTAACCTTATTTCATGCTATATTTGCCCAGGAAAAATCCGATGAGGCCGAATATTCTGAAACTGGGAAATTCAAGAAGTCTGAGGAGCAGCAATTTCGATCCGACCAATCCGACTGTTATTTTCATCCATGGATATGCGGAGAGGAGTACTGGCAAGAGTGCAATGACAATTTTGGACGGTATGATTACATATCAATAAACTGAGGATTTTAAATAATTTTTTGTGAAATAGAAAATCAGGAGGAGCAGGACAAACGTCCTGAACGCGGATTCAGATATGCAGGATTGCATTGAGTTGAAAAATCCTGTGCCAAACACAGTATTGAACATTTTGTGTTGTTCCTAAAAAAGAAATATAAGCAAAAAAAGCGCCTAAATTCTTATTGAAAACGTGCCTTGAATGAAAATGCATATGAGCATTGAAAACCGTGCCAAGTACGTTGATCGTGAGCTGAGCTTGGCAATTTTTCATTTTCATTTTTTTTTAGGAACAACACATTGTAATATGTACTTGGCAATTTTTTTATAAACACATTTTTTTGTGTTTTTTTTTCTTTATTAGATTTTATGTATTTTTGTTAACGACGCAAGTCATCAGACATTTCAGAAAAGTGGCGGATTCATAAGGTCTGAATCCGCGAACTCCACGTTTTGTGCTATTCCGAGTCTTTTGGCCATGATTTCATTTTATACCGTAAAACTGGTGAATCAATAAAAAAATTTTAATAAAAGTTCCGTAGAAGTTTAATACAAATTTTTAGCCTATGGGAAATAACTCACTCCCTCGCAGTCCCTATGGAATCTCATACGGAGTTGACAAAAAATGCTGAGGAATGGCTGATCTCCAGAGAACAGAAAAGACAACACAAAAATAACAAAAAAAAATATGATGAAATTCCCAAAGAAACCCCATCTCACATTGAACTCTTTCTTCCAGCTTATCTGAAGCGCGGAGAGTACAATGTCATTTTGGTCGACTGGGGAAAACTTGCCGCTTTACCGTGGTATATCACAGCGGTAAGAAATGTGAGGCAAGTAGGCAGACACATGGCAAGATTCGTAAAATGGCTGGATTATAATAATGCGGTACCAATGTCAATGCTACACGTCATCGGATTCAGCCTTGGAGCCGAGGCTGCCGGCTTTATGGGGAAAAATTTGGCACCCAAAAAGGTTATTACCTGTGAGTTTTTTTTAATACACTTGCAGTACTTATTTGTTGATGTTTCCCTCTCTTTGATTTGGTGAATAGTTCTCCAGCATTGTTACTGGCATTTTTCTTATTAATTGTAAAATTATTACTTCTTTTAAGGGCCTACATAGCCCACTTTACTCGTGTCTTATTGACTAGGCATAGGCAAACTCTGTTCATCGAGCAATACCTGCTCCCGATCCCTATTAGTGTAATTTGAATGGTTTGAATAGGTCCCATTATAATGGGCGCTGGGCCTCATTTTTTACATCGACCACTTGCGGCGCTCTCCGTGCTACGCTCCCCACTCTTCGGCCTCTGCTATCTCTCGCTGCCGCCCCTGCTACCCCACGTCCTACCCGAATCGTTTTACGCCCGAATAATTAGAAGGGCCATCAAATTTATTACTTTCCTAAGTCAGGTTTATGAGGATACTTCATACACCATGGAGTTTGCCGATTCTCGATCATACTTTGCGGTCCCTGTTTCCTTATAACACGTATCAAAAGTGCATAAGGAGGGGGGCGTAGCCCCCATCGGGCTGGGGAGCGAAGTGAGCGAAACAATCAATGCCACAACATCTCCTAAGATATGGAGAAAATTGATTATTATAATAATTATTGCTTAATGTTGTTTACTTCAAGACATCTGCATTCTTACGAATAATCTTTGCTCTTGCAAATGCGTTCAGCTGTTGATCATCATTTTGTCACTTTGAGATTAATAGATTAAGAATTTTTGAGAATTCCATTACAGTCAATTCATGTTTCCTTCTAACTCTGTCACAAGCCCCAATTAATAGGTGGGCAGGATCACTGGACTTGATGCCGCCTATCCACTCTACATGGATACAGGAATGGACGGACATTTGACAGCAACTGATGCTACTTTCGTCGATGTTATTCATACCGATGGTGGACGTTTTGGATTCCCAAGCCCTATAGGTCATGCCGATTTTTATCCAAATGGTGGAAGACCTCTGCAACCCGGTTGTGCTGATACTTCTTTATTTACGACGAGAATCGGTCAGCTTGTTCGACATTACGGTAACTATGGAATGTTGATGGTAGTTGGAGTATGTAACACCTCCATAGAATTTTTTGGTATAACTGACACATTTCGCTATTTATGAAAACCCCTGCAATCTAATTTTATTGGATTCAGTTATTTGCAGTCACAATCGTGCCTGGGAATTCTATGCCGAGTCCATTGAAAATCCCGCGGGATTTCCGGCAACAAAATGTACAAAATGGCGGCCCGAAGTACGTATGTGTACGTGGATACCAGATGCTTTCATGGGGTTTGCAACGGATCCTAGAAATCGTGGAATATTCTATTTGAAGACCAATAAAATGCCTCCATTTGCTAGGAATTTCACTGATTTGAATGGCCAATACTTTTGAATACCAAAAATAATGCTGTTTTTATTATTCACTTGCAACCTAAACCCTTTTTCTTCACGATGTAATCACACCTGTCTGGATTCCATTGCAGTTCAATATTATTCCGAGATTGTGAAAAGACTCGAAAAAACTTCGCATCTCAATTTTTACTGACGAAATCGAATAATCCAGGTTTATTAATTAATTGTACAGGAGATTCCACGACGGTGTGTCTTGTGTGAAGTCTCACATCCGAAAGCACCGATGATTGTTTAGATGACAGTCGTTGCTAAGGAGGGCTTTTGGATATTCCATATTCAGGACAAGTTGATGAATAAGTTTCGAAGGGGAATACGCTACAATACATTATTTACATGTGAGGAGTTAATTTAGATAATGTAATCATTTCCTATCACATTTTTTAAGGAATGAGTTCATGTCGAAACGTGAATTCACGTTCTGACACGCAAATAAACTGTTGGTGTTTAAATTTCGTATTCATCTTGAGGTTTCCGTCGTTCTTCTCTCTCACGGAACAAATATTGCCAATAATCATATGTGACATATATCTGACACTGCATTTTTGACCGAAATATGTGTGCTCATAATTAATATATATTTCACATGTATGGCGTTTTCCGTGTGAGCTATGACATACTTTTCTACATCACAGGGAATTGATATAGCGTTCCAATTCTAATACCGTCACAGGACATTACTGGATATAATAGACCAAAAATCAGGTCATAGTCGTAATATTTTTTGAAGCATATCCCTCACGTTGACGATCAATCTCACAGTTCAGTACTACTTTATCTTAAATGCATCCCTCCGACGTGCTTCACGATCCAAAGTTCGCATTAATAAAATTGCAATAACACGTCGTCGTATTTTTTCCCCTGTCTTTTGTTCACCGATGGTATACTCCGATCGATGAGTACAAAAGTACTCGACATGGCCGGAAACTACGAGACTTCTCACCGGAAACCGTTTGAAATTTTAATCTTCATACCAGGATCGATGTTCATTCATGCTAACGGTTTTTTGACCAACCACAATCAATCATCACGACTATCATACAGTGTTTCTTTCGTTGGCCCTCGAATTCCCATAAATCGTGAATTTTGTGATTTTCATCAGTGGCCCAATATCCCAATATCTGTTGGAAAAATTCTTAACGTTAGAAAGACTGTGTGCCTCAATATTGACAAATAATTGAACGGAAAATCAGCGTATATTCAAATGGGAAGAGCACCCAACTGGTCATTGGACGGTCCGGGGTTCGATTCCCGGCCTGAGAATATTTGACGTTTTCTTCACTTATTTGTGGACTAGATACATTGAGACGAAATTGCCACCTATCCAGAAACTTTTCTATCCATTAATCCCCACTGTCCTACCATAAAAAATGTGGAACGCCGCCTAACAATCCCTTAACAATCTAACTAATAAGCAACCAAAAGGCAACTCGGGAACGAATTTCGCATCAAAGATCACAGAATATTATTGGATCGGATTAGGAGTAGGTAAGATGGTATTTCGGACAATTCACGATATGAAATTTACACGAAATTTTTACCGAAAAAATAGAGAGCGCAGACTGGGACTAACGGGACTTACCAAACGCAACGGTAGTTTTTAAGAAAAAATTTCTCTCCTGGTGCCGATATCGTGCAGTCAGCAAACACATAGTACTTCTTTCTTTCTTACATAAAGCCATGTCCCCCAACCATCAACGGTCTATAGAGCTAGCTACAATTGATATCGACGTGTCCACTTGAATATTTCAGCGATACAGTAGAGCCGTGGGTTATTGGCCGTAACCATATGTTTGTACGACGAAAGAATAACTTTATCATTATATCAAAATTTTAAGGAACACAATATGAAACAACTTAGGTGCTTTATGATAATACGAGAGTCAACTGTAATAAATACCTGATTGAAGTGAAAAGGATAAATAATTTTAGAATAATAGAACAGAATAATCACGATAAACTTCTGAATCGACTTCTTCGATAACCTCATATCCTCCTTCAACTGAATAAAAACAGTGAAAAAGTGTCTTCTCCAATCTTAACTTAAGAAAAGTACACAAGCACCTGCGGGGGGAGGGAAGAATGCCATGTTATTTTCACCTTCTGATTATCGATTCAAGACTCAAAGCTTTCACTGATGAGCACATGAATTTTCTTCTTAAAATAGAAAATTTGAAAGACGTTGCAGAGACTTTGAAGCTTGGACCATACAGCTTGCAAATTTTTTTTTACCCACGTCTTAACGTCATTTTCCGCTGAAGGAAGTACGTAATGGATTTGTCTTGCGACGTCACATTGTTATTTTCTCAGGTTGAAGGGGCTGATGCCCCCGAGGCACTCACGCCTCATTACCACAAATGAGGCAATACTTTGTCACGTGCGGAGATACTATGTACGATATACTTTTCATCTCTTGATATATGCACGATCAAAAGTAGGCTTCTCATTTCTGAGAAAGGGATGAGTATTGATTGATATCGAAAAATTGGAAAACTTTCCGATTTCAGGAAGCGACTAGGGTTCGGGTAGCTTTATATATTCTAGCAAATAATCACAGAGCTTAATTTTTGTTTGGAGCACTTTATTTTTCATAGAGAAAGAATAAGTAAGAAAGATACACTACAGCATTCCGAAAAGAAAATAAAATAGTTTGCGAAAGTCCAATGATAAAATTTATAAAATATATGATGAAATCGAGAGCCTCCTAAGACCGTAGTTCACAGAATTTGAAAATTGTGTTGTGGTTCGCTTGATGTTTGAGTCTATGGTACTTCATCCTTCAACGATCCAAATGTCAAACCACTTTTGATATAATCCGTAGCACCTTTCTAAATTTCCCCTTAAATCTTCCGACAAACTTTTCCTGCCACAACGTCCATTGTTGAAATCATTTTCAACAAATCGTAATCTATTAATAATTAAGTCGTACTCAAGGTGACGGGAGCATTATTAATGCTCCTAGCATATCAACCTATTTATCTTGACCTTCTACAGAAATTATCGTCCCTCTGTTCAGCATAACTGATCAAAAAATAATCGGCAAACACTCTGCATTGAAAAATTGCGTGATAAATTCAAGCCGAGATCCAAGAACCGAGCCACCCACAGTTAGAAATGAGGCCTTAGCCTTGAAAAGTGATTCCATTTACCTTGCTCACGATTTTTAAGTCAACCGAGGAAAGACGAGGTAACAGTCATGGGAAAGTACAAAAAAGAGAGATCCTCCAATCCTTGGTCGTTAAATATATATATATATGTATATATATATATCAAAATGGTGATAAAACTCACGCTAAACATACGTTAAGATGATCATCTACAAATGAATCACCCTCCGAAACCCTTGAAACTCCTTCAGAATGAGAAGACGATGCCAAAAAAAAACGGCATATCAGATGGAAACTCGAGATCGTTGATAAATTTTATCGCAACTCTTCATAATATCGTTTGTGACTTCAATTTCATGAAAATATTTACAGTAAAAATAGCATGAGGTCGAGAAAGGAAAATCGAATGCTTCAAATTTGAGGATCTAAATCACAGTATAAAAGAGATAAGAATCGAGAGTCATAATGAAGAGTATTTTTCCTTGTGAAAGAAAACAAAATTGTATGCTATCGCGATGTACACGAATAGGCAGAGAACGAAGGAAAAAAACAGGAGTGTCTGGCCGATGACCCCTGGAAAATAATAGGTTGGTAATTCTGTATTCGGAGAACTACCTTTCGGGATTTGTGGAGGTAGGTATTATGTTGTTCAATGGTGAGGGTGGATAAGACTAAGCACATAGAAGTATTTTTTAGTAAATTTTGTATTTATCAAGACATATCTTGAACTGAGCATTTCTATGAAGGAAAACCAAATGGTTTCAAGGAGAAAATTTCGATTTTCCTCATTTACTCTAGTGATTTCAATGATTTCAGCGATGACAAGTATGATTATCAATTAGGGAGTTATCATACTCTCATCGACCTCATCCAGTTGAAATCAGTGACTTCTTTGCATCATTGAAATAATTGAAATCCTACCAAACCCAAATAATAATTGAGACCAAAGAATGATTAATTATTTATTGAAATATATCACCGATAGTTTCTATTTTTCCTCTTGTTTGTTATTAGAGCTGTTCCAAAATCAAATCAAATTTTTATCGGATGCACGACAAATATTCAACGAAAATGACGTAGTTTTTCCGCAAGTCAAAGACCAAATGGGATTGTAAAAAATTGTATGATAGTCACATGTATTGATACCTCTTGCCGATTTGGATCGGTGTCAAGAGTATCTCATCGCAAAATTGTAATGGACCAATACAAAAGATGCATCTGGTTGAGAAGCACCCATGTACAGCCGCTGCTCTCAATGTTCCCAATTCATTGTTTGATATTAATACCCAAACGTACAAACTAGAGATGTGATCCGATAGCTCCCTTGTGATACTAACTGAAGACAAGTTGAGAATGAGAATATGCATCTGTGGGTAGTTGTTACGAAGCATGAAATAATGGTCACGTAAGGGGAAACCCAACCGAGAACAAGAAAGTCATGGGAAATAGCCAGAACAATCAGCACTATCCCCTTACGATTTCAGTCGGCTTCGCCTTTAACTAACATTTCGAAGAATAGCTCCAAGTTGAAAAGAATCTAAAAATATAATAAATATTGGATAAAATAAACCAGTAATGACAGTCAAATGAGCTTATCTTGTCGCTTCGCTACTGAGTTAATCCTAAACTGAAGTGTCAAAACTATTTATCGAAGTTTTGTACGCCAAGCGAAGTCAAAGTCAAATTATATAATTATAAACCGTCACAACTGATGTTGAATCAAAATGTTATAAAATCATTTACCTAAAATATTGAAGCTTCATCTTGCCAAAAAACTATTGGAGAACTACCAGCTAAAAATCGCATACTCGGACTCTTTAGACCATATTTAGTATACCCGACACAAAAAATTTGAAATTCAAATTTGAACGATTACAATGCTTCCATTCGCAAGTAAAATGTAGTGAAAGTTAGTCAAGATGAATAAAATCCGACACAACATAATTTATCCCGTTGATTAAACCAAATTTTCTCTCGTAATTCCGTTGAATTGGTGTATTCTATCCAATTTTACGTCAGATATTACAGATTCCCAAAACAACCAGCGAAAATTAACCGGAAAGTGCTGGGCTTATTGAGTTATCTCAACAAGGAAAATAATTCAATTACAATTTGTCTGCTTCATTCAATTGGCGCTCAAAGACCAAGTTGTAGTGGTTCTCATTTAGACGTGAATTAAATGCCTGTTGAAACATTTACATCTGATAAAATCAGAACTGAGAGAGAATGTACTTTTGCTCAGAGATAAGTGATTGTAATAGTATTGAGATTTCCCTTGACTGTTGAAAAGTTTGCACCATGAATATTCTTCATGAACGTAAAACAACTCCAGGTGAAGGACTTCCGATTCTTTCGAATTGATTATTAAAGCCATAGCTGCCAAATATCGTACCAATATTTTTCAATGGGCTCAAGTTGATGAAATCATGGTGGATCATGACATCATTGAAATCACTACTAACGTAATCGAGTGAAATCGACTGCATTTACCAGTTACACCTTAAAATGTCATTACACCTTAAAATTGCCGATCCCTCCATTTAATCCGAAGAAATTTTGATTCATTAATTTGATGGAAAAATTGAGATAATTTTTTGTTTTGAGAGAAACTCACGATTTTATGGTGAAGATGCTGTAACTCTCGTTCGGTGATTCGTCTTCTCGACAATTCCCGTTGCTCCCGACGATACTGACTGTATTTGTAGAAAAGATACATTCCAGGAAGAGCGAGAACAACCAGGGGTTTCATAATACCGGCTCTGCCGCCCTGATGGCCATTGGGACGAGGTTCATTCTCCCCCGGAGGTTCATCGGGGTCGTCCAATTGTCCAACGTCTTCGACTACTGCTGGTTCTTCGACTGCTTCTGCGGTAGGCATCTCTAGAATTACCTGAATTTATAAATAAATGCGAAAAAGAATTAAATTTTTTAAAAGGTATTCATTAGGAAGACGGTCTAAGCCAATTTTAACTATTTCGGCCAACTCACAAAAATTGCTCTCACAAGAGCCAAAGGGGTCACGATAAAAAATAATATTAATCAGGGTTGGAATACAGATCACTAGGGCTGAAACAATGATCACAATCTCGCCAATCCTATTAACGTAATACAGCGGGAATGAACGGCTGGCGGGGCTGATGAGCAGAGTGAGCGAGGGCCGCAGTGCTCTGGGGATTGGTGAGCAAAATGAGCGGGGAGTCAATATCTTTAACCGAGAATCCTATAACGTTGACGTAAAAAAACATAATTTACGTCGATTTTGATCGTAATTTAGAATTTGGTATTTGTAAATTACGCTCCTATTCATAAATTAACCAAAATTTTTGATGCGAAAGCCATCAATAAATACATCAAAATCCAAGGGAGAGCTGAAAATTCCTGTTATAACGTTTTTTGATTAGCAAATTCAGCCTTATAAAAATGATTATCCTAAAATTAGCGCTATTTCTTTTAGAATAACGGATGCGCCAATCATTTCATCCCCTCCAAGTTTGCTAACGCCATTGAATGATCAATTAATCAATAAAATTCCATCAATCACGAAGTTATAATACGATGAATGGATTTCCATGCATGATATACAAGCAGCAATGAATGAGAAATGCCTATTGTATGCCCATTCAAGTGTCTAACAATTAATTTAAAATCTCAACGGCAGATGCATTAAATCCTTCCTATTCTCAGCTATAGAAATATTTTTTTCTCTATTTTGATCCCAGGGGTATCAATTTTCCGACTTCCCGGGCAACCGAAGTCATTAAAAACCCAACGAAATGACAAAAAAAAAAAAGGTTTTAATCCCAAAGGTACTTGAGTGGATCATACCCGAGGATAGAAAGTTATTCCTAACGGAGTTTTCATCGTTCGGGACTATCGATTTCTCATGAATTTTTATTTGATCAAATTTTCCATTTCTGAAAAATCAGTGAATCACTTTACTATTCTAGGATTGGAGCGATTGAAGTTGATCGCATTTCGGGAATTATTGTAAATTTCGAAAAATTGATTTAGATCGTACAAAAAGCAGTTTCTCATCGCTAAGGTCGAATTGATTTGCTTTGTTTTTTCTTTTTTTACTACAGACAATTTTTTCCAAATTTTCATCTATAAATCCGTGAACATGTTTTTTAATGAAAAAAAAATCTTAACCGATAGATAATTACTTGAACAATCGATTTTACTGAACAAGAATTTCTCAAATCAAAATAATTTTTTGCTCTGTACATTTTTAAGTCATTGATCCCCTTATAAAAAAAATTATGGTGATATAATAATTAACAATTGTTCGGGGGGTGATTCATATATAAAAAACTTGCTCATGAACTTGCAATAAATTCGAAAGGAACAAGTGCAAATAAAAACAAAGTAACCATCAATGAGAATGAAGTAATTATCAATGCAGGTTCGTTCACCGTCTATATTTAATTCGAGCGTCGACTCTACCAGGTTCTATTTTTAGTACCCTCCTTCCTCGTCTACTGCTCTAGAAATACTCCCAACCACCTCTGACACATACACAGGCGCCGTGGATGGTTCATGCACTCACTTAGAATTCCATCCCAGTTGTGGCTCATTTTCGCGTATACTCTGAATAGTAACTGAATGACCCCGCCAGCCCCCCACGCCCCCTCCCTCACCGCCGGAAAACATTACTTCGGAAAATTTTTCCAGGAAAATATGCCTTATATAATTGCCTCTGGGTCCTGGAGAAAAAATTATAATTGTCGCGAAACTTAAGAAAAATTATGGAAATTTCACATTCAACTTTCGGAACGATTACTCCCTTGATCCTCATAATTTTTTCTCTGACATTTCTGTTTTTCATTATGACTCTCATGATTGTTATTTCAACCACTGTAACTCTTATTTTAATACTCAAAATTCGTATTTTCACCCTTGTCACCCATGAGACCCTCATGCACTCTGAGAATTTAAGTTGAATTAACGAGTGAACTTATTTTGAAAATATTGGATTTCAGGATTTTCTAGGAGGTACAAAATTCAGCCTTCCAAATATTTATATTTACGGATTTAGGGAATGGTCATTGCGTTATTGCTGAGGATTTTTCATATTGTAGAAAGGTGGGACTGTCTCTATACGAGGTTTTCCAAAAATACATCTGGTTACCAGAGAGGGTCAAGATTGGGAAGAACCAAGGGTTGGAGTAGTGCAGGAAAGTATATTGCCCGCCTAAGTTGAGCTTGACCTGGGCCTCACTAGCAACCGTACTTTTAGTTAGTTCATAGGGAACATTTACTGAACAAAGTACCTGTTCAGTGTCTACAGTCAGACTAAACTTTGAATAATAATTTTCCGTGTTCGAAATACATGAAGGTGCTTCCTTTATTGTTATTCCCATAATCCGATAGCAAATAATGAATTGTTTAAATAGTAGGAAATGTAATAAATTGAAATGATTTCTCTGGTAATTTTCTTCCTCGACAAAAACACCAGAAGCCATTACGTGCTATCTCCATATCAGAGGTTTCTGGAAACCATTTCGAGTTAAAAATTGCTCGCAAGTACCCCTTGAGGAGTTATGATTCCACCTTTTGCCCATTGCATATCTGGGTCACTGTCGGACTACATTAGAGGGGCTTAAGTTACCAGAATGAAGCCCGATTGATGCTTTACTACGATAAATTATTTCCAAGCAATCGAACTAAATCTTCAGGCAAAAAGTATTCAATGGGGGAAAAGATGTCATGCCAACTACGGTACAGAGGTTTTCAAATATTCTATTAAATAAATCCAATAATATTTTCATAATAATCTCTTTATATAACAATTCTTTAAGTTAAAACAACAAAAAATTTCCGAGGTCATAAAGTTAAAACCAATTTTCTCCTTTCGTATTATCTAAAGTAAACAAAGTTAATAATTTTCTAATATTTGGAACATAAATTGGTGACTGACTTCGAACTACTCCTTAATGAAATACAATAATATTATTTTTTTTTATTACTCATTCGTCTTATCTAGGAGAGGGTGCATTTCAGGCGCGCGTGGCCTTTTTCAATTTCGAAATGTCTGAAATTAACGAGCAATGTCAACTAATGAATTTTTGAAAAAGCATACCCCCCCCCCCCTTGCACTGTTGATGTGATCTTTATCGCTATAGCATTCGACTCGTGTGTTATTACAATTGAGCCTTGACACTACCGATAAATGTATACTATTACGCGAAAGCCAACGAAGGACAGGGTTGAGAAGGATATAAAGCATGCGACCGGTTATGAATAACAGCCCATCATGTGTTTCATTTATTTTATTTCTCCATCCACTCTATATTTATTCCTAATACGAGAAACATTTTAACACAGAATACGGCATATTTATGTAGCTTTTCACATAGTTGTGACGTCACAGTTTATTATTGGCTAGAATTTGGATGAGGTAGGAGGTGATCCGGCATTATTCTCGATATATATAATTTTCAAGAAATTATTGACTGGAAAAAATCAATAGTTCAGACCGAAATTCGAACCCGGAACCGTTTGGTTAGTCATGCGGTTCGGGTGCTCTTCCAACTGAGCAATTTTTTTTTGTCTATGTTTAGTTTAGACCGGTCTTGCTCCGGTTTTAGTTCAGACCGGGACTCGAACCCGAGGCCTTCCCATTATACATCGTAAATTCTACTTTTTTTTTCACTCACGTTTTTAATTAACAAAATTCCGAAAAGATTATTTACAGTACTTACATAAATACATTTTAAAAACAGGCATTGAAAAATTGAAATATAGTACTGGTGGTATATAAACAAAGTTTGTGGCACTCAAGTTTTGCAGATAAATTCCGAATATTGTTAATACTATTTTTATTTGTAACTATTGCTACAATTGCTTATAATACAATGATAATTTTTGTATGTAAGTTGTAGCATCCCAAAAAAATCGATTGAGCTATTCGGCACCTTATTCATTTAGCTTTCTTATAATCAAAAATTGCTGATATTCTTTGACAAAACTTACGCCAATCAAGTCGTACCGGAGGTAATACACAATCAACTGAGATATCCTCACATTCCAAAATCAGATTCCCGAATCGAGTCACAAAAGTTCCACCCAATGAATCATAGTTATTTAGAAAAAAAAAATCTTTCAAAAATTGACATTTAAAAAACCGAAAATTTTGAGTGCTTCACCACTTTTTGAGTAATGGTGGGACATTGAAATGCCGTTCTAATGCCGCCAACTTGAGATATGTTTTGTGTGCGTATACCCATTGAGTTAATGAATATCACGTTTTATGGTTATCGTAGAAATAATAGTAATCGACAATATTTGTGCCGGCTTTGGTGGCCGGGCAGCCACTGGAGTCAGCCCACGACCAGGCGCCCCCGTATACTCTAGGTCTGCAATCCCCCGCTGAGGGCTGCTGATGGGGCTAGAGGAGGGGTTGGTTTTAAAGGTGGTGGAGGTGGTGGTGGTGGTGGTGGTGGTGGATCGATAAGAGGGAGGATAGTACCGTTGAATGCTGAACTGCGACAACAAACCTGGGGTCGAAACGGAACGGAAGTGAGATGCTACATTTCTGCGATTTTAAGGGAGAGAAAGGTGAGATTGCTAACTGCGGGTCCTACCAATAATCAATGAAGTATGCATGTTTTTGTTTCAACTTCAATTCTGGGATAAACCCGAACCCAGTTGGACAGATTTTGAGTGGTCTTGGAGGGGCCGTTGAATATGCAATCGCCGAGACCTTTTGTTCCTTCATGGTTCATTTGGGGTTGATGAACTAGCACTGCGCAGGGCAGTTGGCTGTCGCGTTGGTCTTAAAATTCGAAGGGAGAATCTAAATTTTTTAGGTTGAAGGGCCTACGATACACTCAGTGGGGGATTTATCAATGAATAAGAAATTACGTGAGAATTTGCGGGGGTTCAGGATTGTTTTTTTAAATAATACAGTTACGGTTCGTCGAACAGTAGGTTCTCAGCCCAGAAGAGAAAAGCCGGTAATTTTTGATAGATTGCACGCAGAGGACGTGAACTCTCGAATTTTGTCCTGAGTGGGGCTGTATAAGCACTCGAGGAACCGAAGTTACGGAGTCGCCAATAGAAAAGAACCTTTGGTAACGCTAATAATTCAGGTAATAGTGGCATTCTTCTGTAACTCTGAAAGACACTCAAAGCCCCCGTTAAATTCCTCAGAAAATTTGAAAGATAATTGACGGCAAGGAAAATTAATTGCCACATCCTTCTCTAATATCATCCTTCTGGGTTTGTTTGGCCACATTGGCGATGAAACGAAGAAGGGTCGTATATAATGTCATCGGATACATGAGATGCTGCCAAAGGGAAATGAAATTCAATAACAGGGGGGATGATGTAATTTGGGGAGAGAACGTTATATTGGGGAAATTAGCCTAGTGGCTCTCTAAACTTGAGCCTATTGACGATGCATTCGAGAGTGAGTTTGTACGCTGTCAAAATTATAAATGTGGGTTATAAGACCCAATACGCTCACCAAACGGAACGGTAACATCTACTGAACTATTCTCTCGTATTGCTAATCGGAAGGAAAATATCTAATCACACAGGAAAATTCAATCTTATAAAAAGAGAAAAACAAAAAATTATTTTTAGAAAAAAAATCGCCAAGGACATATTTTGATATGCCGAAAACACTTTCTTCGCCTAAATTGTTATTGCAAATTGGTGTCGTCGTGTATTTGTTTCTTAAAATTTCGTGAATTATTGGGCCCTTAATTTTTCTCAACTCGGTTACTTTTAATTAACGCAACGTGGATTTGAAATTAGTTTCGGTGGTAGTGAAGGGGGTAGTTGGAAAGTGTATAATTAATAATTTATTGGTAAAACCCTTGGGCGTCTTCTCCCCGTTGGATTCCTTTATTTTAAAATATTGCAGTTGCAAATTAAAAATACTTTAATACAAAAAAAAAAAAAATCTTTAAAAAAAAAAGATTCCGTTCGGGAAGTAATTTCCTTATTATTCTCCAATTGCTACAAATTTTTTTGACAATCGGTTTTGATAGGCTTTTTTTGTCAGCCCCCAAAATTATTTTCTTGTCAATTTTTCTGACAAAAAAATTCTCTAGAAAATTTTAATTTTGAACTGGAGTTGCAATTAATTTTTCACATTACCATATGACAGTTTTGACGTTAACCGTTTGACGTAATTTCAGATGTGACATTATCTATCGCTTATTAGTCTGTTTGCTGTCATGCTCTGACATTTTATTATATTCTATCGATCTAACAGCATGTGAAATTGTTGTAAAAAAAATTATAAAAATCTCCGCATCTCTTAGAAATTATCTTGCAAGAATATTCTACAAATTATTAAATGAAAAAAACTCAATAAAAAAAAGACTATTGTAGAGAAAATAAAAATCAATTAACAATGAGTTAGAATTGTTTACGAGCAATTGACTAATGCAAATGAATATAACAAATGTATCAGCATATCATGAGGGCTGCAAACCATGGCAATGTGTCGGCGATTTTTGCACTGCGCAGACAACTGCGAAACTACGGAATAGAGAGGGAAGGCGGAAGACGTACTCGATCATCTGCCACGTTGGTATGACGTCATTACGGGCTCTCGTGACGTCACCAGCGCTCAATACAGCACTGCCGGCTGGTCTGCCAGTGGTGGTTGGGATAAAAAGCGACAGATTTTTTTTTTAACAGAAATATGTAGAAGAAAAGCTTTTGTCTGATTGATTATGCGGGGAATTACGAACTGATCATCACTTTAGAGTGATAATGGTAGTTCAATGGTTCCGAAAAACACTTGGTACAGGTAAGATTTTTTTGCAGCATCGGATGTAACAAACGTCTAATATTGGCTCATAGTCGGCGCAATGATGGCTCATGATTGGTCCAGAATCAGACCAAGATTGGCCAAGGTTCAGACAAACTTGATCCAGGATCGGCCGAAAATTCGTCTCGGTTTGAGTCATTATGGATCCCGGGTCAGGTCAAAATTGGAATACTTATCGAAATAAAAATCTTAATAAACTATATTTTAACAGTAATAGTTAGTCCAAATGGTAAGGGATGATGATCTTTTCTGCATGAAACAGTGAATTACGAAGGCTATTGCAATCTTATAATTGCAGTGTCCTAGTCAGAATCAGATAGGAATTAATAATAAATGAGGTGTTATAATTCGGGGGGATGGCGATAAATGCTGACTATGGGAAAGAGGGTGCATAGATTCATTATCATCGACTGAATAGCTTCTGTTAACAGTTCATTGAATATCAGCATTGGGCTCATGAATAGCCGAGGGTCGAAGACCGAAAATATCCATAAAACTGCTGGCACCGTTAACGAAAAAAATGCTCTAGGCCGTAATCAGGGAGCTAAAATTCTGTAAGCCCGGATGGAGGGATTTTTGATCAAAATGTTCTTGGAAAACTCCCCAGAAAATTGGTAGAAAACAGCATTTTAAAAATTAGTCACTGCCAGAGTTAAATTTGACCCCCGCCCCCCCCCCCCGGGGGGGGAGGGGGGCGAGTTGACCCAGACATCCAGAGTCTCCTCTGGATCACTCCCCCACGTACAGAGCCAATTGCTAATTTTTAATATCAAATTATTGAATCAAGATACGCGATATCCGCCAATTCGACGTTATAGGCGAGTCACAATAAAACTTCAGAGGCACTTCGAAAAAAGTTACTTTGCGCAATTCTCACCAAAATCATTGACAATAACTAAACCAAAATGTATTTGTTAACGACAATTCTCGGGGTATCATTGAGAGGGTTTTTTCGTTGATTTTTAAATGTTTCGTAGCACTTGGAAATCAAAACAGCGATTTTCACTCCAGAAAATCGAGTAATTTATTACTGTAGAATAAACAATTATTTTAAAAACAAAACCAGCTCCTAGTTACCTGGTGAATAATGTGAAGAAATACTGTGCAAAATTTTGAACTTATCCATCCGGTAGATTTTAAGTTATAAAAAAATGATAACGTCAAAAAAAAAAGTTTAGATATCTTACCTCTCGTCGGTTAACAAGTTTTCGTGTGCGCCCTCTGCCTTACTCACAGGCACTTCATAGTAGTTCAGGCGCCACCAGTATGCCATTTTATGGTAGAAGAGTTTCCATAAGCATCAACAATCTCTCCTATATTTTCTATAGCTGTTGTCTATAGCTAGCCGGGGACATGCAAGTATTCAAATTTGGATTATTGCAAACGCTTGGTGATTCGAAGGTGGTTAAAGGTTGTGTATTTTTCGCTGTTGGGTATTAAAAATAAATTACTTATAAGCCATTAAAAATTTGACCCCAAATTAGCGGGAGGGGTTCATATTTTGGAAAACTCAATGCATAAATTTATTCAAAATTCAATGGTGGTCAAACATGGCCGAGTACTTAATTGATATGCTCGCTTCTCTTTCACTTATTAATTAATAACATCCTGCTCGGGGCGCCTACAATATCAGCTATCTCTTAGATTCTGAGATCCCCCCATTTCCATACGAGTTTGAACAAAGTTATATGACAAGGAAAGCTGGCCTAATAACAAATCCATTTATTTATTAACTTTGTCAATAATGAATGTTTACCAAATGTTCCACGCAAGTAAAATATTTTCTCCGCCTCTTTTTCTACCGGCCCATTTGAATTATTTCAAGGCAAAATTACAGGTGAGACAATTTGTTTGAAGACCAACAATCTAATCTAATACTCAACTGGGGTTTTTAATCTAATTACAGTAATTCTGGTGATTGGGACACCTCCCGGGTTGTAGAAACAACTCGAGGACACCTCCCGAGTTACTGAGAACTCGGAGGCACCTCAAAATTAGTAGAAATGTTTTTTAATTTGACAGGCTGCCATCAGAATGTGGCTGTCGTTGTGTGTGTGGTAAGTGTCATCATTACACTATTTTCAATTGTAAATAAAAAATCAATGGTCCATTTTCGCCCTGTTGGAACCTAATCAGCCCGTCGTCACAGTGAATCATCATTTTTTGAGCTAATAATTACATTTTTGGATTCCCTCACCCTGATCTCCATTAATAAATGGAAGAGTAATGAAGGAATCAATTAGCTACCTTTCACCACCAATGAATTTTGCACAAATTTAGGCATTGAGTTTTCCAAAATATGCACCCCTTCCGCTAACTTTGAATAAAATTTTCAATGGCTTGAAATTAATTATTTTCTAATACCAAGAAACTAAAAATACACTACCTTTAACCACCTTTGAACCACCAAACGATTGCAATAATCTAAAATTGCATAGCTGCACCGCCCAAGCTAGCTATAGCTAGCTACCCGAACCCCACAAGAGTTCGGGCCGCTACTTTAGTCTATCCTCTTTGGTTTCCATATCCTTTTTCCAGAAACAATAAATAAATGGATAAATAAATATTCCACTCAAATTAGCCAACTGAGCAGTGAAAGTTTATCAGAAAGTAGTGAGTGCAGTGAACTTGTGAATTATGCTATATTATGAATCCTCGATTGACAATAACAAAAGGTGTGTTTCTGTATTATTAAATATTGGAGCTAACAGGAACCCTTAGAATAGAAAAACACAATTCTCAATGTGACCGAGCAAATGCCATCAGAAAATGGAGAACTTTTAGTCTTAATTATTCGCGTGACGTTTTATTGTCAGGAGATAATGAACAAGTTTTCAACTGGCTCATTATTTGTTCGTATTATTACGTAATTATTACCTCCTTTTCATTGTTTTAATCGTTTATGAGTAGTTTTGTCAATTTGTGTGTGAGTATTTTTGTTATCAATGACGAAAGTTTTGGAGATTTTCACCAGAGTCTGGGAGAAATTAACTCGTCAGTTGGTGACAGCTGCCATTTTGAGGTTATGATTGATTGATGAGAAAGTTTAACCCGTCTGTTATGGTTTTATTGGTGATTGAAGGGCTCGGATTTGTTTTGATGACTGAGGATTTATTTTCCGGGATGAGGTGACAAGGGATTACCAGATTTTTTTGGTTTAGGGCTCACTTGGGGATGACATCCTCGGAATAATTGGGTCGATGGGATCTCATTATTTTGGTCGGATATGGCAAATTATACCAACTTTTGAGAGTTTTTTTTAATGTCATAAATTGACAGAGCATGACGCGAATTCGGAATAGGCTATTTTGTGAGGAAATATCAAATTTTTGTATTTTTGTTGACACAAAAAGTTACGACAATTTTAACACTCAACTTCAGAATCTGGCATCTCAATTCAGCATTTGTGAATATAGAATAAGTAATTTTCACAGATGATATCAAATTCTCGGACGCTTTTTTATTGTAGATTGTTTTAGAATATGTCATTCTCAGTCGGCATTAATCGCTGTAATCCGAATTCGACAATTTGACTATAATTTCTATCGAAATTTTCATTCTCCAGGTCTAATACACGTAATATGTCACCTGTAGCTATATATTCTTACGATGTTTATTATAGAATTTTCTGACGAGTTGTCAACAGTCCAAATTATTCACAAGCAAGTTGCTAAATCGATATTATCATGCACGTGGAACAACGTGAACTGTACAAATAAAATTTGAAAATTCGTATAGAATAAAGGCGAGCCTCATTTTCTGGCGAACCTCACACGACCATTTTAATAGAAAATCCTAGCGAATTCGCTAGAGAACTCTATCGATTTCAGATTAACCTGTTCATTAGTTTATGGCCGTTTCTAGGAGAATGTCTGATAAAAAATATTCTACAAAAAAGTCAGTAGAATCGTATTTCTCAGTACAACTGATTCTATTGACATGTTTTCTACAGAATTTCCTCGACTCAACTTTCCCATTCTCTTTCAATTCTCATTAATAACGAGAAAAATAAAGCGGAGTGAAAAAAAAGAATTGAGAATTTCAGATGCCGAATGTCAGTTGAAGACATTTCATTAGAATAAGCTATAGATAAAATATATAATGCTATTGAATTGTTTTACTGAAAATTTACATAATAGAAATCTCAAAGGAAATACAATAGAACTGTCTAACGAATTTGGGCTTTTCTATTACATTATTGTATACATAATTTATTTCAATTCTCATTGTTTCGCTGGATTCAAAATTCATCTAATTTTTTATAAAAATCAATCCTAACTTCCATTTTTTCTTTGCAGAAATGTCTAAACATGGACTGAGTGGAATACTGAATGGAAATTTCTGGATCTCAATCACCGGTTATCATTGCTGAGTGATACACCTGATTAAACTAGTTTAATTTAATTGCCCGTGGAAAATCGGGCAACATTCAGTTTGAAAAATCATGTCTGAAGTTGATGTTCCCCTCGTTCTACCATCTATTAATAATAATAACAATAATAACAATATAAATAATAATAATATAAATAATAACAACAATAATATAAATAATAATAATAATAATAATATAAATAACAATAATCAGAATGGCGGAGCGGATAATCATAGTTTGGCTGGTGCCATTGCCCCAGGATTAATTAATCGTGCACGTAATAATAATAATCAAAATGCCCTCTATCACATGAGGGACAGATTATTCCATGCGCTCTTCATCAAAGCAGCGCTGGCCTATGCTAGGACATTTCCAAAGCCTGTCCGAAGGTTTATAGAATTCGTAGTGCTGTTGAAGGTAATATTAAGTCTTTTTTTCTTTTTTTTTCACTATTTAATGATATTTTAATAGCAATTTTCACGTTATGTTTCAAATAATAATATTGTGTAAAGATCAAACGAACAATTACACAATTTTTACAAAAATTAATGATGAATGAAATAATTGGTTTTAATTGAATTTTTTCACAAATTTGTATTTTTTTATTTTCAGGCAATAATGGCATTTTTTGTAATGGCGTACATCCACATAGTATTCTCACGTGCTCCAACGAATTGTCTGGAGCATGTGAGGGACGAGTGGCCCAGAGATGGAATCTTAAGAGTTGAAATACTGAGAAATGCCGGAGACGATTATAGTATAGAAAAAAGTTATGCGAAAGAAGAAAAATTAAGACAAGAAAAGGGGGACGATTTGAGCAGTGTTTTGGGTATATTAGCTAGAGATGGGTGAGTCCTTCACTTTTTTTTTCTAATTAGAATTATTTCATGAATAATGTAATGCATTTTCTTTTCGAATTTGAGAAATCACTTTTTTTATTTAGTTCAAAGTCAATTGTTACATTCCATCTCTATGTACATATTTCCATACTCATTATTTATAAAAATATATAATGACAAAATCCTGCTTTTGCCAGATTCATTAATATTGAGCCATCGGCCGTGGATGAGGAACGAGTGATTGCGGAAAACGACGCAAGTCGACAGAACTTTTCATTTGGAAGTGAGACCGTTCAGGAAGCGACTCTCGCCGAAACAATACCAGGTTCCAATCTTGAAATGACTAATGCAAGTATGAACCAACCATTATCTACAAATTTATGGGAAGGATTAGTTACAGAAACTCCTGAGGTGAGTCGAGATGATTGATTTAAACATTTAATCATATTAGCTACTTTTATCGATTCTGTGAAATTAATAAATTAATATTTATTGATTTCATTAATGTCATTAAAAATATGCACCATTGTTTCTATTTTCGGTATAAAAATAAAAGATAAAAATATTGACTTGACAAAAAACTCAACTTTTTTTGTTATGTAACAGAAAAAACTGAAGATAATTAAAGAGATATTTTTTTTACTTGAAATAATCTCATGATTGAACCAAAAGCTTGATAAAATTGAGCAAAATAAAATTTCAAAGTTTATAAATAAAAGAAAATAAAAAAATGAATTGAAGAAAAAGTACAAAAAAAACTTAAATATAAATGACAATGGAATTATAATTCTGTCACTTCAGCCATCTGACGTAACGGTAACTCCAAATCCGAATTCTACGGAGAGAAATTCCAGTGCAGAAATTGTTAACGACGAGAGTTCCACACAAACTCTCAAGTCTCAGGTGCCGGAAGTTGAGAAACTGGTAACAGCAGGTAAATAGCTACATCTTCCAAACGATAATTTCAACATTCTGTCAATTTCCAAAATTATTAAAACATTTAAAATCACATGTCTGTCCCTCAATTACATTTTAATTTTTTTTCCCCCATTACTAATTTTTTCTGTAACTACCGAAGGGCAAAATTCTAATCTTTAAAATTTAAGTTTTGGATTTTTTGTCGAGGTTGTAATACTTAATTCTAAAAATTTTTGATCCTCATCCATTAAAAAAAATTGCGAAAAAGCGATCCAAATGGATGAACTATCCCACAAAATATTCACCAGCTACTTAGACATCACTTCATTTGAATAAATAATTGATATGAATGCATATTTAAGTAGAAAATGAAATGAGCAAATTTCCCAGACAATGAATGTCTCCTTGTTTTTTTATTCATTCTCTATCTTATTCAAATTAGTTTTCCCGGAGGACGAATACATCGTGGAATATTCCCTTGAGTACGGTTTCCTGCGGCTGTCTCCTGCTGTGCGCCAGAGACTCAATATACCGGTAAAAATAGTTACGTTGGATCCACTTAATGACAAGTGTTTCGGGGACGCCTTTTCGAGACTGATTCTCGATGAACTACTTGGCTACGACGATCTGCTTATGGCAAGCATCAAAACATTAGCTGAACATGAAGACAATAAAGGTTTTCTGCGGTAAGGGAATAAGAATAAAAGAATATCCTTTGCTGACATTAATTAGCCAAACGATAACCCGATTGAATTATAGTGATTATCTCAGCGAATGGAGGAGATAGTATAATTTTGGTAGTAACTTTTTTTGTAGAACACATTGAGAGTAAGAAAAAATATAATCCCAAAAAAATTGATTTACTCCAATTATCAATATATCATAATGCCAATCCTTCCTTTGGTATTCCAAATCCATTGGTTATTTTCTTTTTTTTGTTCTGATTTCTAGAAACGTTGTCACTGGAGAACATTATCGGTTCGTCAGCATGTGGATGGCTAGAACATCTTACGTTGCTGCATTCTTCATCATGCTCGTATTCGTGAGTCAATGTATTCAATTGTCTTGTTATTATGATTGATCTATTAATCCTTCTTATTTCAGATTTTAATTCGAGAAAATCTGTCAATTAAATTTTTGCGGGGTTTTTTATTGTATCGAATGCTCAATTAATTTTTACAGTATTCATCGATTTTTAATTCATACAATATTTGGGATTTCTATTTATTGTTGCGATTGTTCGGGGCTTGTGAATTGCTTGTTCTATTATGGTTCATTTGTTTAAATTGTTTAGACATTTATTCATGATTTCAAATTGAAAATTTTTTGTTAATCACAAGTTTATTTGTTTATCGAATTTCAGACGGTGTCGATTTCAATGCTACTTCGCTATTCTCATCATCAGATTTTCGTTTTTATCGGTATGTACGAAATCGTTCATGTAGTCATACATAATTCTGTTCATATATATTGCCAGTGGATCGAAATCGATCCACAGAAATTGCAGCATAGAAATTTATACTTTATGTCTCTTTTTATTTGCAGTTGACTTGTTCCAGATGCTAGAATTTAATGTAACCGCTTCGTTTCCAGCAGCTTCGTTGCTCGTTGTTATACTGGCACTTGTGGGTGAGTGACTTTAAAAATAGATTTAAAAAAAATTAAAATTGTGTGCATGGGACTTTAATTTGAAAAATACTGTGATCAATGTTTCAGGAATGGAAACTATAATGTCCGAATTCTTCAACGATACCACGACAGCTTTCTACATTATTTTGATAGTTTGGATTGCAGATCAGTACGACGTTATTTGCTGTCACACACCAATTACAAAAAGGCACTGGCTGAGGTATGTGAAAAACATCGAATTTTCCTAGAATAAAATAAATAGCTATCAACGTTTTAGGCTAACTGCAGTTTAGTGTTCGTTATCCCTCCAAATCTTATAAATCTTGAAGGGCGACAGCGAAATTCTCAGACGAAATTTTTCTGAATACCAATTTTATTCAATTCAATTACAACAAAAAAGACACACATTGTTCACTACTTATCGACAAGTGTTGAACCATTTTTTTGGCTCTTTCGATAGTTGATACGTTTGGAGCTACGCATTATAGTTTTTAAGATATCGGCGGTTTTGTGGAAAAAAAATCCAAAAACGAGCCCTAAAAGTCGCTAAAGGAGTAAAAATATTCTGGAAATGATACCAGAAGGGCCGAAAAACGAAAGTAGAAACCCCTAGAACCCCCTCGGCCTTCAAAAATCCTCGATTTGCGATCGATATACCTTCTCTCTTTTCATTTTTAGGGATTTTTTGGATTTTCGACTTTTCGACGTCTGGCGGGCCCCCTTTGTTTTTATGGCGTTTCAGCCTTTCGGCCGGACAGACGACTGGCCAGCCATCTGGCCGACCGGGGATGTCCGAATTTCGATTTTTTTAAAGGAAAGTGAGCCCTGGGCAGCCCTATTTGGCCGTTTTTGGCCAATTTTGACCCTTTTTGGGCCTTTTTTTCAGTTTTTTGGATTTTTGAGGCCGTTA
>JAPYZM010000050.1:0-95926 GCA_030522845.1 Psyttalia concolor | reverse complement strand
TTGATTTCGCTTGATGTAACGGTCTTTCTCAATGGCTCAACTTTTGCGTCTACAAACTACTGGCTCGTGATGAAACATTGTTTCCCTGTCTTTTAGGAATGAAGGAGAACTGTTTTTTATTAGATGGCTTGATATGCCATCTAATATCCTCTATTTTAGGTGGTTTAAGAGAGTTCTCCTTTCCCATTTTGGCTTGGTGAGGAGTTCGTCGCTCTTTTTCGATTACCAACTGTCAAGAATCTATTTATAAGTTTCATATGCGATAATTGATTGGAGGTCTATTAATAAACTTTATCAAAAATGAATTATGAGAAGAGTGTAAAGATTAGCAAAAGGTTAAGGAGAATGGTCAGGGTTGACTTAGCAATGTATTGTAATGAAATTTTGGCATTTTAAAATAATTTTTATTGATTAATGGAACTGAAAGTTACAGTACCCATTAATAAATCATTAAATCAAATGATTAATTAGGAAATTGAAACTTTCACTCTCACTATTTTCCGTTGAAAGTAAATACTTTGTCCGTATTTAATAACTACTATTTCCATGGGATATTTGAATTATTTGAGATATGGGATAGAGGTGAGATGGAGGCGGTTTGAGTATTTGAAATGGAAACGATTTTATTGGCGAAAAGGAATATTGTACATTGCTACGGAATGAATTTTCTAGGGCTCACAACTGTAGTTGTTCAGTGATTGATAGCCAGTCATCCGTTCTGTGAATATTAAATTCTATAGCTTGAGGCTAATCAGGTGAAAAATTCGGCGAGTTAAATTATAAATGGAATTCAAAATCGTTTTATGGTGTCCGTTCAAGTCCACTTGTTTTCATAATCGAATTGTGAATATTTCCTTTGATCAATTTATTTAATTAAAGTGATTCTCATGTTTTATAAAATGTTGGTTGAACTGTCGCGTCGACTCTGATAAATAGTCGGGTCGTAAATTGTTTTACTGTTATTTAGCAGAATTTATAGATCAATTAAAAAATTTGTGAAATTGGCAGTTCAAGTTGAATTATTCCATAAAAATTGATGGTATATGTTTAATTGGAGTTTCGTTGGACCTCCAAGTCGGTCAACTCATATAATTTCATAAGAGCCAAAGTTGAAAAAAAAGTACTTTGAAACATTGAATGAAAATCTTCCACAAATATTTTCATCGATTCCTCATAAACCACCCTCAAAATGATAAACACTTGAAGCTTCTTTCACCCCAAAGCTCCAACTATAATTGCCAAATTTAAATTTCCAGTTTCCATTCTTTCTCCTCGAATCAATTGAGCCCAATTCCCTGTCCCTAGTATCGACTAAATTAATGGCTATTCAATTGACTGGCCACGCACAGTCCTCATGAAAAGTCAGAACATAAAAAATTCGTGATAAATCTTACCAAGAACTTTACAAAAAAATCATCATAAAAAAATTGCAAAGAGAAAAGTGGAAATAAAAAAACATAAAGGAGTGAAATGGTGGTGAATTCGTGGTGATGTTCGGTCGATCGGTTTCTCGCGGGCGATTTCAAGTTTCACCATTCGCTTCATGCACATTCCCTCTCACACCCCATCTTCAGTCTCACCCTCCCATCCCCTTTTCAATCCCCTCCCTTCGCTTGGCTTGTGCTAGAGGTTGGAACTTGGCTCTTGACTTTTATTCAAACTCTCGGGCATTTCTGTGACGTATTTTTGTAGGATCGATTCTTTTCCCCTCCCTAAATATTCCCTATTCCTCTTTTGATTCTCATCCCCTGAGTTCTTACCCCCTTTCCACGATTGACCCAAGACACGCGGACTTGACTCGGAGAATTTTATATTAGGTCAGCACACCCGGAAAGAATATTGTCCGGGAGTGAAATGTAAAGACCGCATGGAAAATAGGGAAAAGGAGTTGGAAAAGAACACGCGGTGGGAGGTATGAATAATGCTCGATTTAAAGTTTGATTGGAATTGCTGTCGGACACGCGATAGGATATCCCCGAGACTCTTTTTCCTCATTCCATTTTTTTTTTTTATTATCCTTTTCTTCTATTTTTCTTTCACTTCCCATTCTCTTTTGTCAAAAACTTGCCAGCAAGAAACGCCTGGAATGTGTCTCGAAAAATTGGAGGAATTGTTGGGAAATATTTTGGGAGACAATGAACATAACAAGAATGTCGGGGAAGAATGGCGAGCGGGGTGAAAAAGTATAATGAATAATTTTTTTCTTCTTTTTAATTCGAGGAGTGTTTCTTGTTTGTTTGGAAATTTGAGGACATTGAAGATATCTAGGTGTCCCATTGGAGAGCAGATGACAACTCAAACCACAAAGTGGTTAGCCTTTCGTCATTTTTCATTTTATTTTTTCTGATCATTTGTCCGAGATTCAAGTTATTTCAGGAGATAATTGTGGGGGATGTTCATCGGTGAAAATTTCCTCAGTCACAGAGAGTAATCTGATATTTCCTCTTCATCTGGGTTTTGATGGACTAAAAAATATCAAGTGATTTTCAGAAGTGAAATTTGATATTCTTCCATTCGTATTTGCAACGGTATCACATACAAATGTTACTGATGGTGTAAGATACGTTGTAGTGAATTCAGAGAAAAAAAAAATGACATAAAATTATTAAAATGCAATGAAGAAAATGATGAAGTAATAATGGTGTCATCCTGAGAAATTAATCAATAGAACATTATCTAACTGGTCCTCTATTTCTGTTTCAGATAGAGTCAATAGATCGCCGAAAAAATTGCGTAGTGAGAAAGCATCCGCCAAAAATGATAGTCCAATAAATTGACAGATACTCCGACGATATCCAAGTGGGAGCCCCCGAGTGAAATCCTAAAATTAAAAAAAGCGAAAAATCAATAAAAAAAATCCCTACGAACAGTTACGTAAGTTGACTTCCGGCTGGACGACTCTGTCTCGCTCCGTGTGTCGAGTCTGGTCACGCTTCGGTGATTCAACTCCGTTCGCATCGTGAGAGCCAAAAGAGAGGAGGTAGAGGCACCCGTACAGAGAGTGAAGAATCCTCGTGTTTGTTCGACCATTCCAAAGGGGTTTTAAAGTGAAGAAAGAGAAAATACGAAGAAATAAAAAAAAAATTTTTAATTGAAATAGGAGGGGAGAAGAAGTCAGGCATAAGTGAAAAGAAGTGGGGGACCTTTGTGTTGCAATCGTGCATTGGGAGGGAAGGGAATAAGAGTTATAATTTTTGTGGGACGATGAGTCCCAAAGTGAAATTATTGCTGGGGCTAGTGTTGGTCTCCGGCATTGTTAGTAGTGCGGGGAGTGATGTTGGCGCAGCCGCTGGTACCAGGCAACGGCGATCAACCGTTTACAGCAATGAGTTTGCTGTGCATGTACCCGATGGTCCGGAGGCTGCTGCTGCAATCGCCGAGAAACATGGCTTCGATAATATTGGCCAGGTGAGTGCATTATTTACTGTTTAACGCTTGTGAACTATGCATTAATGCGGAAGGGGGTTAAACCTAGTGACCCGTGATCTATTGCGCATTTTTTTCGAGGGCTTATGCTAACGGCGGGAG
Organism: Psyttalia concolor; assembly: GCA_030522845.1. Lineage (NCBI taxonomy): Eukaryota > Metazoa > Arthropoda > Insecta > Hymenoptera > Braconidae > Psyttalia > Psyttalia concolor. The sequence goes on along the minus strand of JAPYZM010000050.1, from coordinate 92,398 downwards.
GGCAAGGCCGGAGACAGGATTAATTTAAATGTATTAACTGAATAGCACACTTTGCGCGTTACATGAAGAAATATACGCGATTATTATCGAGGATTATTCAATAGTTGGGGAGGGGGGAGAAATAGGCCCTGTGAGTTTAAAATTTTGATAATATTCCCCAAGTTTGGCAAGACTTGTTGTCACATCGCACATCGCTTAACCCCCAAACGATAATAACAATTCTCCAATAAATGGAAACAGTAATACGAAAGGTGAAATATTTCTGATACCACAAAAAATTTGGCAAGCAATAGTTTGACTTTCAGAATAGGAGAATCCTAGAAAAAAAAAAAAAGAAAGTATTAAACATTCTTATCTCTTATTCTATTCACCAAGTTTGGTAAACATGCTCGGCGGAGACACGCCGAGGAGGGGGCAAATACCTTTTCATTCGAACAAAGAAAATCCAAGAATTAGGAAGAAAGTAACTGGCTGATATTATTGGAGAAGTTTCTTCACCATCAGCGAGCGATAAATTTTATTAGTCTCCAACGGGGGCTTGCATGGGTTACTACATAATCGGCCTTGGGGCCATTTTTCACTGGGTGCGAACGCTTTATACGCGACGTCCGTTGGCCGGACGGGACGAGATAAAAGTACGTCGTGTGGATATATTCGTTCGCTGACTTTCATTCGCATTTGCGAAAATCCTCCCATTGTCGGGGAATTTGGTATTCATATGAAACGATTTTAAAAGATTTCAATTAATAGCTTTTTTGGGTTCATCCTAGGAGAGTCACACAATTGGTGCATGGACATTTTTGGCATGTACCGTGTGTCTAAACATTATCCTGAGAGGTTCCATTATTTCGCTAGAAGATTATATCCTCAAGTTATCGAGTTTCAATTCAATAGAATAAACAAACTCCATTGGTTTACAGTAGCCGTTCCTTGAAAGTAATTCATTTTATTTTCCTTTAAAAAATTTAAATATCTTGAAATTTTGTGACAATCAATCATGGCATTGATGATTGAGTTAGAAGAGTTATGAAGTGAAAAGAATTCCACTTTTCATTAATGCTAGAGATAGGTCATGGTGATTGTACTTCTGTGGGGGACCCCGCCCCATGCTCTCTCCTCCACTGCTGTGTAGGCATTTTCACCCGAATCTTACATAACTTGCCGCGCTAACCCCCTGACGTGAAATAGTTTAGCTGCGACTCGGTAAATTCCTCGACGCATAAACCCAACCAGTGTATGAATATCACTCATAAACGCGAGAATGAATTTTCGTAGGGATTTCACATATTGTGTTTGAGGAGTGTTTCGAATATGCTGACATTGTGCTAGTGTCGGGATTTTAGTTCCAATAGAATCTAAAAAAAATACCCATATTCTAATGGCTTAAAATCAACTTGTTTCTAATAGAACAATATTCATTTTGTCAAATGTGAAATTTCGTTTTTTTTTCTTCCCCAAGGGAAATTCAATGTGGTTCCCCTTATAATTACAGCTCAATTGTGATTAAATCATTTCGGATGAAAATCTTATTTGTATTGCACATGTAAAAATTCTACTCTCTTTGTTTATTTTTATAAAATTGGATTTTCTTTTGATTAAGTAATATATAATGATGTGTCAATGATTCAGGTCGAGCCAATGCTGTCATAAATTTTGTTTTGATTTCCTGATAATTCTGGGAATATACAAACAGAGGTCATAATGAATTTGTTGATTGGTATAAATCAATGGCGAATAGAAACCCATAAACTGATAGTGAAATCGGTGAATTTATGTGCAATATTATTTGATTTGCATTCAATCGTTTTCATGAAAAAATGGAAAACGAGAGATGGGACATATTGTAGCGCGAAACACCTCACTGGTACACTGAGCACTAATGGACCGTGGTCACCATTTTCGCAGTTCACAAAATAATTAATCCAATTTGTTTTATTGTAAAAATTCATCTAGTCAATGCACTTGTTACGCTTTTCCCTCCGTTGTCCACGGCAATCAATCATTAGTGCCACATTCCGACTAAAATTTTTTACCAATTCAGGAATTACATTATCATCTGATTATTATCTGATTTTCGCCTTTATCTAAAGGCCAGGTGATTCTTTTTGTTAAAAATGTTTTGACAATTTATAAAACAATAGTGCTAATGCTTAATCATTTTCTTTGGACAAGAGCACCTTCTTCAACAATTCATTCAATTCGTCAAATCGTTTCTTCTTCATTTTCCAAATGATTTTATCTCTCCTTTGATTGATTTGATTTTTATTTTCAAATGACTGGTTAAAAATTGCTCTTTGACGTTCCTCCCAATTTTCGTTTTTACTTCCAATGCATTTTTCACTTGCCATTTGAGTTTTTGCCTCTCACCCGAAAAAAAAACATAAAATAAATCGCGTGCGAAGGAAAAACATAAAACACAGAAGTGAAACGTATCGCGATATTTGTCGACTCGTTACTCATACGATTATCTCGTTACCCGGAGTTTTATGCGTTTTTTTTTTGTAGCCAGAGGGTGTAAAAATTTTTGGTGCAGGTATCCGAATGATGAGACTATGTATGTATGACATTTGTTATCGGATATTTCCACGTACATCGGGTGGGAAATCACCCGGCAAATATCGGAAAAAAATCTACTCTTTTTTTGGTGCCGGACCTTCCCAATGACATTCGACATCGGCGTCATTCTGAGTTTACAGCTACGGCTGACGAGAGAACCGTAATCTCCTGACGAACATGCTCGCTCGATGAAAACGATAAATATCCGGGGAACTCGTTGCGACATCCGCGCACTCTTCCGATGCCGGAAATGGAGTTTTTGTGGATTATGTCGATGCCCAGGTGACGTATTAGATTGACGATTTGATGGGACAGGTTTTTCATGGCTAAATATTTTTATTTATCTTGAATTTACTGCGTGTGGCCGCGAATATGAATGAAAAATCAATTTTAACTGGCATTGTCATTATATGCGGCGAGGCAATGAGGCTCTAGAAAGAAAAACATGAATAGCTTTTCGTAAAATTTTACCCTTCGTCAATTACTCCAGTTAATCCAACACTAACCATACCAACCGCCACCCGATATTCCAAAAATTTTCTCTCCTCTAGGACAAAGTCAATTAAACTTCAACTTTTGGAATGGAAAAATCCACAATTCCACTTTTTCCCCCGAAAAACTAGCAATGCCAATCAAATGTCATTCAATTCTGCTCTCACATATAAATTAAATTGGGTCATGTTTTTAGCGAACTGGCACGTAAACCTAATTCTCAGTCATGAGATTTCATCACACATGTTTTGTATTTCTACCATACTGTAGTTCTTAATACTTTATCGTTAACCGTTTTTCATAATGTAACAAATGGGAGTAGAAGGAAATTCACTGTTAAAGTTCCTTAATATTGCGTCGATGAAAGGGCCTGTTTTGTTCTCACCTATTAAAAAAAAAAAAAAAAATCACTTTGTGTTTTTCATTGGATGAGGGGCAGTGCAGAAACTGTGTGCCAGTAAGGATGCTAATTTACTTGAATTGCCGAACAAACCGCTCCAGGAACGGCAGTTCAGCAAACATCATTCTCTCAGCAATAAGGTCGGGGAGGGCCGGGGAAAGAGAGTGCCGTGTGGGAGGATACATTAGTTACCGTCGTTTGGCGTTTCCTGTTTTTCATCTAGCATTTTTTCGGCACTTTGTTTTTCTTTTTCCCTTTTCATCGAATTTCTTTTTCCTCTTTTCTTCATTCTTCAAACTTTGGGGGGGATCCACTCGTTATCTGCGCTGATTACTAAACTCTTGAGCAGACCGAGTCTGTGACTCCTTTCTTCTGTTGAGATTGAAAAAACGAGCGGCAGGGGAGGGAGTTTGAATGAATTCTGATGTTTCATACCGAATGCTGAATAGAATTACCGTAATTGGAGTTTTTTTTCCCTGACAAAGTTCACAAGAATTAGTCCTTGAATAATTTCTAATCAATATTTTCACGTTTTTATTTAATTTCTGATATTATAAAAGGTGAATAATCACTTTCAATGCAGACAATCTTAAATAAAAGGAGAAAGAAACATGTAAATTGACACATTGATACCAGTATATCCCGTGCCACGTATCCATGCCAAGGCTCGTATAAATTTTCCGCGACGCGAAGGAATTGGCCAGATGTAATCGTCTGATCATTAACTCCCTTATTATTACAACGTCGTATCCTCTTTCTTATCATCATTATTTGTCAAAGCATTCGTCTGCATTTTCCCAGCCAATGTCATACCCATCATCATCAACCTAACCCACCTAATGATATCTCTCAGCCGCAATTTTAAAATATCAATTCACTCACCTCCAGCCGTACGCTCTCGGAATTAAATTGACCTTGATGTATTTCGAAATAGCCCCTTTCGTTCACCTACTGTTGGCCGTGTTCTCGATTAATTCGCATGGTTAATTAAGTTTTATATGAGATAGGGAGATTGTTGGGTATTGGTATAATCATGAGCCCTATTCGAGCGTGAAAAACCCTTTTAAAAAGCGAAATGGAGTGGGTGGGGGAGTGATAATGAACGAGAGGTAAATGCATAATTTTTAGGATAATTAAATGATGGCCATTAAATTATTCGATGGAATTCTAGTGAGTTTGAGGCAGAGTGTCGGAAGCGCTCTTTTGTCCTGGGAATTTTTGAAATTTTTATTCCTTACGGGTGTAGATATATTTGCGGGTAAATTATAATCTTTTTTTTTTTTTTCAATTTCTCGTTTATGTAAACCAAATGGAACAATGCCGTTTCAAGTTTTATCTATCTGACGAAATGAAAATCCAACATTTTCAGACGTTCACTCAACTGTATCGCTTTTTAGCACAAAATACATTCTATTTTAATGTGCACAGCAGTTGCACAGAGAGGACAAAAAAAAGAAATAAGTAAAAAAATAAGGAGAAAATGAGAGTGGTAAGGGAAGAAATCTCGTTTTATCCGTGTCTTTCGTCGAATGATTTTCGTTAACGATCTCTTTACCCACCGCGCGTCGGCGGGTGGGGGGGAGTGTGGTTGGGGGCGGGGGGGGGGGGGGGGGGGGGGGGGGGGAGTATTTTTTCACAATTTACCTCTAAATGCTGCAACCATCAAGCATTTCTCCTCCTCCTCCTCCCCGCTCCCCCCCCCCCCCCCCCTTTTTTTTTTCCTTCTTTCTCTGGCATCACTGGTGAAGAGATGAGATGCGAAACAAGTTTTGTCATTTGAAAAATTGTCGGGGGATATGCAAAATTGGTGAGTATGCCACCAATTTTACTGGCAAAATGAAGTATATGGGGGCTGAGGGATTGGAGAGCTGTGAGAGCGCTTCGAAAACCAAATTCTGGTACTCGGGGGAAGGGTTTCTAAAGTCTTGGATAGTGCGAGAGACGCTGTGAGAAGTTACCGCTCTACCACCGGTTTTCGTGGCGCCAAGTTAAATTGAACCATTCAGCCCCGTGGGCTCTTCCTGGCGTTTTCAGGTCTTCTCCGCTCTCTTGGCTCGCTTTCCTGTACTGGGTGTCCAAAGTTGTAAAGCATTGTTGTCAATTTAGCCAATGTTGTTTCGAGTTATTGTACATTTCGTAAATATGTGTCATTCAACCAATTATTTTCATTTATGAACAATTGAGTTGGAATTGTAGTTTGGACTATCCAATTATTTAATAAAAAAAAAAATGCTTGTCCATTTGATATGGAGAATAATCCCGGAGACCATCTTACTACTATTATATGAATAATACCTTGTGGAACGTTACATAAATTCACTCTCTTACATATATTTAATGCAATATTTTGAGACACCCAGTACGTCTGCAACTCCTTCTGGCTATCATCTTCCCCGTCGTTCAGCCACTGAGCCCCCGATGAGGAGCCACCACAACTCTCATGGTCCCTATAACTTACCCTTTAAGTTTGTCAGATGATGTGCATAGTGTAGAGTTGGGACACATCAATCGAGCGTGTCGGGATAGAGCTGGGTCCTCCCTCCCAGACATCGAATGTTGAGGAAAGACAGAATGCGGCATATTAACGAGAGAAACTACCTCGAATTCGAGGCACAAGTAACTACCGTAACAGCTCCCTCCAATGCTCTCTCGTCGTTGTAATCAGCGTAAGAGTAGTGGGGGCTTACCATATACCGCTCCCTCTTCGTTTTGCTGCTGTTTGTTAGGGCACATTCTATATGTATCATCTGACGGATCATCTGCCTTGGGATAGATCAGCCGCTTACATCCTGGGGTTTGTCTTACAAGATGAGGTTCTAGCAATGGACTCGGGACGCTTAATTATGATGCGTGGATAATTAGGGATTATTAGTACTCTAGATGTATTGTTGAATTTGGAGAGAATAGAATGTTATTTAAGGGTGGTGGGATAAGCAAGCTTTTGTGTACAAGTGTTCAGCTATTTTAATCATAAATATTTATTACTCTGGCCTGATCCACGCTCTTTAAATCCCCTATCAATATGGCTTAATTAAACTCTCACACCTCCAAATGAATTGCCTACCCTGGCTCAATATTAGCAATCTCGGTTGTGTTCATATACAGCATAAAAAATTGATTAAATGAATATGGAATGGGCTCCATGAGACTGTGTCATAAACTTTGGCAAAAAAGCCGGAGGGAATTTCTCCTCCAATTTCCTTCTCACCTATTCTCATTCATCTGATTCATAGTTAATTGATTCCGTCTTCTCTGCAATTACAGCAATTCAATGGGCTTTATGCATATAGAATTGATATGAAATTAAATTTTTCGATGAAAATCAATGGTAGGGGAATCGAAATAGTTATGGAAAGGTTGGGATTGTGATTTTTCGAACAAGCCGTACGGCAAATAACAGTTAAAGATGAAAGTGTGTAGAAAAATGAGTCGGTTTATGTACACCATTGGAAGTATTGCAGACAGCTAGATAACCTCTCGGTTCATTTTATACATATAGTGTGGAAGAATGAGGGATATATCACACTAAACTCACCTCGAACGTCTCGAGCGTCACGAAGATTGATTTTCAAAAAAATCTCCAACTTGAAATTAATTCGAGAAATTATGCTCTTCGTATACATTACATTGACGTACCGAGGTTATGTAGCGTCAAGTGATATACTTCTTTTGTACTGGTTACCGCAGAAACCGTTGCCTGCCACCCGGTGAACTCTCGCTGCTGGGCTCTTGCCTGCCACAACCGTTTGCGATTTACGAGGTTAAAATGGAGATGGAGTTTGGCTTCCGAAGCTTGTGAGCTAGCATAGGGCCAACTACAGTGGCTGTGTGGGCTGTGTGTACTCTCCGGAGCTAGGTTGGGGGTGGTTGGGGGATGAAATGCATGTGTGAGGGGGTAGGGTTGGGTAACTTTAGTGAAATGTGAATGAAACCTGAGAAAGTGTGGTTAGCAGAGAATTGGTACGCCAGCGGCCTCTCGGTGTCTGCTCAACGGCGTTGCTGGGGATTCCAATTAACATAGAGCTTTAGCGCTGTCCAATTATTGAGATGTGCATCAATTTGAAAAAATGGCAATTGTTTTAGGGCAGGATAGAGTGATAGTGATATATATATATATATATATATATATATATATATCAAATACCAACCAATCGTCGGTTCATCGAAAACTATAAAAATCAATGGTCTGAAATGTGGTGAAAACCGATTATATGATGATAATAATTAATTTCAAAAATACATATCAAATTCCTCCTCTGTCAAATTTCGATAATTAATTTTATCCACAAATTGGTATAATCAACGAGGAATAACACTTCCCTAATTACATGAATAATCGTGCAATTAAATTCAACCGCGGACTGGCCAATAAACAACCCGTAACTCACAAATTATCCTCCCACTAACTCCGCTGGCAACGAGTTGAGAGCCAAAGCCAGAGGTAGTGGGAGGGCGCAAGGGAGAAGGGGGACACATAACACGAAGTGTATAGGGGCTTTATACGAGACTGCATTTTCACGATATTTCTTTATTCGGTTACCCGGGAAACACCGCTGGATATCCCAGTGTGCATTCCTCGCGGTGCCTTCGGTGGATTTACGACATTTGAATGGAGATGGAGGTTCTAACCAAGGAGTCGTTGAAAAATGAATTGCCCGAAAAGTTTGATATTCCCATAACTTGCGTCTAAAACTACCCGATCACTTTAGATACGTTGACTTATAAGAAAAATATCTCTCATTAAATGACTTTGATTTGAGGGAAAAAAATTTCACCAATTTATCTTCAACTTCCATCCATTCCAACATATCCATATAAAAATTATTTCTTCAAAATCCAACATCCAAAAACTAATAATCTGGCACAATCCTTCGCGCTCTCGTAATGAATTCAAAATACCCTAATACAATTTATGACCTGAGGCTCTACTTTTCATTAAAAATATAGCATAGCGAGGTAATCGTGAGAAATCTAATCCTCCCAGCACACTCCGAGAATGAAATTAAACCTCATAAAGCGCGAAACTCAGAGGTCCGCATAGTCTCCCTCCCTTTTCCTACCACCTCTCCCTCATCCCCAGACACCGAAGAAGTTGGAAATTATCCCCAGCAGACTTATCAGCATTTTCAAGATATCTCCGTCCCACTTGCACTTTATCCATTGGAATTCACTCGGGCGATTAAGGTTCACGCCAGTGAATTTCGCTAAACTCTTGAACGTCGTAAACGAGCTGGAGTTTTTAAATAACTTCCTATCTCTCCCGCCGCCCTCCTTTTTTATTCTTGTATGTCGATAGGGCTTAAATTGAGGTGGCAATGGGAGCGTTGAAATTTCATTGAAATCAATGATAGAGAAGAATTGAAACTTTTTTAGGTTGATACGCGTGGAAAATCTCGCTTGGGTCAGATAGCATTCATGATTTAAAGTTGTTTTTTCAGTTTGTAATTATAAAGGACAATGGAGGGGCAAAATAGACGTAATTTTCAAAGAAAATGAACAAAATTTCTATTGACAAATACAAGACTTCGTACAAGACTTATTATCACTTGAGTCATTTTTTTTTTACTTGTTTTCACTTGAGTCATTTTTCACGGTAAATTGCAAAAAATTGAAAATTATTTATATCTGCTAGTATATATTTCAATTTATCAAAAGGGTAGATCTACTTTAAATACACCACAAGTCTCAGCCAAATCCCTCCACCAGGCATAATATCTCCAATAAATTTTTTCTCCTCTATCTCAATCGTATCGACGTATTGAATGGTAGATGAATACGATCAAGGTTTATTCGGCAAATCAGGATTGAACAGTTGCCAAAGGGATTAGAAATTGAGTTGAGTTTCCTTGAGAATTGGGGGTAGAGAGGTTACTGAATTCGCCATTTTGGCTAACTATCTTCCGGTTCTTTGTCCAGATTGCATGAACTAACTGAATTCCCTCCAACTGAATCTTGGAACGGCTAGACCTCTCACACCATACCCAAGAAAGAGGGGTGACTACGAGGAGGAGGAGGGGGAAGGGAATAAAAGGAATGAGTAAGATGAGACCTACATATAACTATACGTAAAATGGTTAGAAAGTCAGGAAGTACGAGAGAATAGAGATATATTCACAATATTCTTGGTCTTCCTCTTGATATAATGAAACTTCCAGATCGAGTTCATCCGTTTATCGGGAAAAGAGGCGGACTTTGAGTTTTGCGATTTACCATTTTTTTTTTCCAACAACCTTTCTTACTCCTTTTTTTTTTTTTTTTTTTTTTTTTTTTTTTTTTTTGGGAGGAACGGGCTATGCACCTTTTATTTCGCTTTGATCGAGATGTGAAAAGAGACAATTCAATATTCGAGCCCGCTGGAGCGTGTTGGGAGCAGTTACCTCTTGATACCTTTTACCTTCTTTGAGAACGGTACAGTTGTTATATTTGACTGGATTGAGCTCTCGATGGGTCAATCCATTGGTTGTTTAAAGGGCTGCAGAGTTATTGGACGGAGTAATTGGCTATTATGTGGGATGATGTGATTGGGGAGAAAAAGTGGAAATCAATGGGCTATTAGGTCAATATTAAAAGGTTATGATGATCCTTTGAAGAGGAGAAATCTCTGTCAAAAGTAGTGTTTTCGCTCAGTGTAATTATTTTATTTTGTAGTCCGCGTTTTTTCGCAAAGTTTTACGTTGTAAGGCAATGATTCTATCTGGCAAACTCCTTTCCGTAAAATATAAAACAAAAAATCCTACAAATGGAATAATAGGAATAAATAAATGCCACGAGTTGTTTTACTATTCAACGCGCGTTATATGACAGTGGTTTTATAAATATTTAAGGAGGCTACCCAAGGATAAAGTAATGGAAAGCAAACTAGTAGCGCGCTGGTCCTCATAACGAAAACGCGACAACCGTCTCGACTTTACTCTACTCCCTCTTTCCTGACCCGCTGGTTTCTTTCCCTATTTTCCCTAGGAAAATCACCGACTCGAGACCCAACTGTGCTCACAGAACTACCTAAAGTCCGCATATTTCCATTTTTTTTCTTCCCTACCGTTTCAATTTTTCCTCGACCTTTTTTTTTTTATTAATTTTTATTTTACAACTCGATTCCCTGCCTCCCTGTATCACCCTTAAGCAGACTTTTCTATAAGGCGTACCATCTCGGGGGCATTTCCTCGTCGTTGGCTTTGCCTACCACCCTTCAGCCACTCGCCGCCTCGGTACTTTCGCTCCGTGATTGCATTGGACTTGGAAAAAAGTTCTAATACAATCACCCAATTACGAGCTCCTCTCTCTGGAATGCTTTTCTCTCTCCCTCTCTCGATGGTGATGGAACTCTCTGAGCGGAATAGGGGCAGGGTGAGGGTGATGAGTGTTTTACGGAGACTTGACGGAGAGCGGATTCATTCATAAGGGGCGAATTTGAATCTTCTTAGGGGGGTTAAGAGTTCTTCTCAGTATTGATAATTTTATCAATTAGAAGTTGTTAAGGTGAAAGGAGCTGCGAAGAGAATTATAAGAATAATGTGACTTTATTGAAGGGATTAAAGAAATTTTCAAGGCTTGAAGGAGCTGGCTGGTTGACGCATGATTATTATTGTTGGTAAAAAAAATAAAGCTCTTGGCTTAGGTGAATATCAGCTTAATTGGAATGTGCAAAATTAGCTGTAAAAATGTCATCACTCACTCAAATTCATTCACTCACGCATCGATAATTCCTCGATAAACATCAATCTTTCTCCCTCCATTATCCAACAATTGAATCCAAACTCTTAGAGCTTATATCTAGCTCACAGTGTCTCTCGACCTCGCTAATTAGAATGGTTACTGGATGGGGCCGCCTGCCTCTGCCCAAAGGCCTCTCCTTCCCCCGTTCCTCTTCACCGCTACCGCCACCTCCTCACGCTTTCCAACGGGCTGGAGAATGCGAATAGAACATACCCCGGAATGCAATCTGGCCAGCAACTCTCGTTGCTGGCCTGGCACTCTGGGTTTAATCAATTTTCCGAGGGCACATACACCTCCTGCATTCAAAACGAGGCGTCCGATTTTGATCGAAATAGTTTTATTTTACCTTTTGTATTGATTTTTCACTTCCTTTTTGAATGACCGAATTTTTAACTGTAATACTACAAATATTGGCGTTGAATATTGCGGTCCTTTTGTTTTATTATTTATTTTTATTTTTGATTGATTGATGGAAAGAATTCTATATTCATAGCTTTCAAAGGCTCTCATATTTCATGTAAATTAATTAAATTTTGACAATTATTTGAATGTTTTCGTTGTGAAGGGTTTTGCGATTTAATCATTGCGAGTTTGTGCAATCTCTCGATATTGAATATATTTCTAGTTGAGGAGAAAAATCTGGTGAGAATAGTATTGTTCCATCAATTAATTCCGATTCAAATTTAATTGGGATTTTTTTTTTTTTTTTTTGAATTATGTCAAAAATTAATTTGCCTAGAATTTAATTTTCCGAGGAAAAAAATTAATTCTTCATTCCTAATTTGCAAGAGGTAATGAATTCATTAAATTTTGTGATTTATTTGTTTGCAATCGGTGGGTTCTTTTATTTTGTGTGAAATCCGGTCGGAATTGAATTATTTCGATAATTCAAATGCAAATTTAATTGGATTTTTTAATGGAATTTATTGATATTGCGGGTAAAAGTTATTTTTCACAATTTCAAATTTCCATTTCCAGTATTCACTTTTATAGGGAAAGAATTTTCTGAGGGATTCTCTAAAACATTAAGTGCACTGATAATTTTTTTGTGAAAGCCAATAGCTTTGTTTTATGAGAAATGGTATGTAGGTACTTGAGTCGTTCAATCTTACCAATTTAACGAGTTAAATGGCACGTGCAGTGGCTTTTCTCGATAACTTATCGCTCCTCATAGTTGTGTGTTTATAAATTTTGCTTCACCCGTCTTCCACTCAAATGCGGTTTTCTTCAACAGTTTTCTTACCAGTATTTCCTCCTTATTTTTCCTGGATAATTAACTATTTCTGCAGGCGTAATCGTCCGTCTAAATGATTACCACAATTTTACTCTCAAATATTTTTGCAGTTACATAAATGGATTATTCGATGAATAGGACTGGCAATGAATACATTTCACTAATTAAATATTGTTTTCAACTTCGTCGATTAGAGGTGGAAAGGGGGATGCTATTCGATGGATTTAATCACTTGACATCTAAAATTATTCCAACTAGTAAATTCCATGTAATTTCAAATGATTAGGGGTAGTCCACATTTTAACAAAAAAATTTCATCAATATCGAGTTCATGATAAGAGTTCTTTACCTAGAATTTCGTTGCTCTCATCATAGAAAAGTGGTATTTAATGAAAAAAAATTGTCTCAATTGTCTTGAGATTTACATGAGCTACAAAACAAGAATAATTCAAAAGTCAATATTTTCTCTCTCTCCATGAGGTGCTAGAACCACCTCACGAAATTCAACAGCACATTAATACGTCACGCCGAAGAACAAAAGCCAAGAAGTTATAACATTGATTCCTAGTAAGAGCCGTTGACTTTTGAAAAGCCCCCCAAGAGTCTCCTCCATCAGTGGGTAACTCCTTGACCGTAACGGTCTCCAGTTTTAAAACTAGTAAAGGAACTCTCGGGTTTTTTTTTTCTTTTTCCTCATCGACCCGGTTTCTGTCTGACCACAGTCACTACTTGGATAGCATATCCCACACTCATTTATTATCCATTCTACAAGGAAATGGCAACTATCGCTGACAGTATATACGGGCTCCCATTGGATTTTTGTAATTACACGCAATAAAGTTTCATCACATTCACTTGGTACACGCGTTTCTTGACAAATTTTTCACTATTTTCACTATTTTCACTATTTTCACCATTTTCACTATTTTCAATCGATGAGCTACTCTTTTTCGAGTTGCTTACAATACTATTAAGGCCGTCTCGTTACCTTCCAACTTCCGGAAACTGGCCCTTCTACTTTTTTTATTTTTTTTATTTTTTATTTCCGGTGTTCGTTCAAGCGGAATAATTAAATTAGCCGGTCAACGTCAAAGGAAAAATAAATATTGAAGATGAAGGAAGTGGGTTCTGAGTACACTCCACCTGATTCTTGGCTGGAAATGGAGGAATAAAAAGCGTTTGAGAGAGGTCTAGGTTTTAGGAGGGGGATTGGCAGAATGAAATGACCCGAGAATGCGTTTCTAGATATATTTCTGGAATTTTTTCATAGGTGATGGGGTTGGCAAAGTCAACATTGAAATAAAATTTCTTAAAAGGATAAAAAAAATGGTCTCAAGATTTTGAGATATTCTGCTTATATGGTACTAACAAACTGTTCTTCTTGTCATGTACTTTCCTTGACAAGAAAATGAACAATTGCTTTGTTTCTCGTCAAACCGAAAGACGCACGAAACGGATGGCTCTGTAAATTTCTGCATCGTCTCGAATTTCCGATTGAAAGAGCAACCCACACACCATCCGTTTGAAACTTGTAAAATCGCCAGAGCCATAAACTCGATGACAAAATCCGTCGACCCCTGCCTCAACTCGAGCCTCATCCGGTTCAATGTTCCGACATTTAAGATGTGTCTGCATACTCTGCCAATTTATTCCAATGTTTGCCTTCAAAATAACCTCCCATCCATGTCGTCATAAACCTCGAATATCACTTGCAGAACTCAAATAAACATCCAGCGACAGTCGTGTGTCGTCACGACACATGACAAAATGAGAATTTTCACTCTTGTCTCGTCTGATCTCGTCTCTCGCGGCAACATCCCCATCGACCCCGACACATTTCCGAAAACTTTAACTATAGCCCATCACAAACATCCTATTTACCATTTGAAAGCATATTTTCTGAGCGCGGAATAAACGTGTACCGATTTGTGATTTAGCAAGCAGTAAACCCGGCATTGGTCGATGCTCGATCATCCAAGAAGTTGGCGGTGTGGTGTACGCCAGGGTGGCGCCCCATTAGCCACGATAGAACGCCCCCGTCGTCGCTGGTACAAACGAGTAGAGACGCCACACGACTAGACGTCCCTTACAGCCCACCTTAACTCTCTCCTCCTTGCTTTGCTTCAATCATTCCTCTCTCTCTCTCTCTCTCTCTCTCCTTCCCAAGAGAACGTCAGAGAGTGAGGAAGATGGCAAGCATATCCGTTCCGTAATACCGGAAGTGGACAAACTTCTCGAGTGGCTCGTTCTTATTATTAAAAACTTTGAAAGTACTCTAAACTCTTTTTGCCCATTCTTTTTTTCCCCCTATTTCCTTCGATGCTCCTTGCAAGTCTCTTTTTTCCATTCTATTTAGCTAACTTTCCTTCAGCATTCGTTTATGCGACACTAAGGGACATTTTACGACATCTTGAAGAGATCTATTTTCATTGGGGTTGTGATGGAGCATTGTCATTATTGCTGGATGAGTTTTTTTAATGTTTCCGAAATCATTCCAATTGACTCGAAGGAGCTTAGACAGTGTTCCTTTTTGCCTCATGATGAAAATGGGAACAATCATGAAAAAAAATTATATGATTCCATTGGTCGAGTCTTGATCTATCTACCGACAAAATGACTTTTCATCAATTTCATTCAACGGAAAAATACAACAATACTTTTTTCTATAGAATTAATGGATTAGTGATGAAAAAAATCTATAGCTTCGGTCAGTCACTGAAAATGCAACTGGCAAAAACCTCTGAAAGTGCTTCATTGACGGTGAACCCTAACATTCAAATAAAAATCACCATTCGGTTTTTGGTGAATGTACCCCTAACCGATTCATAGAATACTGGAGTTTACCCGTGGGCATGAGTCCACGATTCCCATGAATTTCTACTGCACCTTTATCCACGCCGGTTCTCGGAATATTTTGGTTATATCCGAGCAGAACATACTTGATAATACTCAAGCGTCCGACAGGGACGAACCGATAGAGAGTTGAGGGGAAAAAGGGGTGGTGGGTACCTACAGAGAAAATTTTTTTTGGAAAATAAAAAGTGAATGGAAAAACGATCCTCGGTATTATTCAGGAGCGTGCCCGAGCGGTCGCCACTCTGGATCTGGTTCATTCGCGGTCCGTAATGTTGGCTTGAAATTCTCTCCCTCCCTCCACACCTCTTCTCTCATTTTCTCTATGTGCCAAGGAGAAGACCAGAACAGTAGACAGAGTGAAAATTTTTTGTCCTCCCAAGAAGACTCTAGAATACAGACAAAAGCCAGAGGAGAGAAAAACCGGGGAAAAAATCCGAATGATAAAAGCCCCTGGAGCCTATTATTCAGAAGCATGTTTGTCGTTCCTAATTGTGTGGTTTAAATATCAAAGAGAGAGAGAGAGAGAGAGAGAGAGAGAGAGAGGAGAGAGAGAGAGAGAGAGAGAGAGAGAGAGAGAGAGAGGCCTGGGTGTGCAGTGATAATAGGCGTGGATGGTAAAGAAGCCCGAGCTCTCGGGTACTCCCACCTGAAAAGACCGAAAAAGCATGAATATAAAGCATGACTGGCATTAGCCTTAAGATGCTATTAAGTGACTCATCTGCATAAACTCATGAAGAAATCCTCGGAGCGATTCTAATACGATCAAAGGTAGTTATGAACTCGCTCAAATTGTATGCTTCAACCGGTCACGGTTTTGTATGCAGAGCGTGATATCGGTCGTCGGATGGTTACAGCGTCGTAAATTCTGGGAAATGTGTTCCCGAAGAAGAGGAGGCGAGAGACGGAGGGAAAAACCCTGTTTAAGGATATCAGGCGTTTTGGGCGTTCGGCTTCAGTGTAAACACCACAGCGATGGCTTCGATGCGATTCAGGGAGCATGTGGTCTTCAAAAGAAGCAAGAGAGCAAAATGGACAAGACTAGTTGGGTCCAAACAGTTCAAACAGTTGTGAACTGAGTCGCAGACAGTGTCCTCCAGGAGAGTCCTTTCGGGGCTAGAGAGGGCGTTGGCGCTTACCTGCACTCATGTACATTGAACTCTTCATTCCGTCTTCTGGACCAAATAAAACGCCATCTTGCTACTTCCTATTCACACATTCTTCGTTTAATTATTGAGTTGTGTATGAACTTGAGAGTATATAAGAGGATTAGGCAACGACCGACAACTATTTCGATTCTAGATGATTATGAACGCGCACAAATTATTTGCTTGGACCGGCCAGGCATTCTGGCCATTCGCTCTCACTGTAGCCACCACAACGATGGGTTCGATAGGACACAGAAAGCAAGTGGTTTATAAAGGAGCAAGAGAGCAAAGCCGAGGAGACTAGTTGGGTCCGTTCAAACAGTCGTGAACTTAACCGCAAACAGTTTCCCCCAGGAGAGTCCTTTAGGAGAAGGAGAGAGTTGTATCGTTTGCCTACAATGATGTCGAAAGGTAGAATCAACTGGGACGGCAAGAGGGGACTCATCCTCCAGGGGGATAGTACAGTGTGTGTAACCCCTTCTAAAAGCAAACTGAACCTTCTCACCATTCGTTCTTCTTGGCCAAGCAAAACTCCTTCTCGTAGCCGCCCATTGGCACGCTCCTCGTTTGAGTATCGAGTTCTATACCAATTTCACGGCGGATAAGAGAACCAAGACAAGGGGACATATTCCTATTCATCTCTCTCTCTCTCTGAAACTCCACTACAATTGACTCGCAGAATATACCAAAAACTTTTATCGTCACCCATGGATGGGCATGAGAATGCGTATTATGCGTATATATATGACAATTTGGTAGAATTAGCTTTAGCGTATATAGATGAGTGTTGGGTTAGTTGGATTTTAAGGTTGAATTAGTTTGATGTGAATTCGCTCTCTCAAGTGCATGATATAAACTCGGCCTCGCTTACCCTGTTCTAGCATTTGCCAGCAGTTCCCAGTGTGAAACCACTATTTTCTATGTATATAGGAGAATTTCGTAACAGACTTTATACTTTGCCAGTTGAGACTTTTTATGGAGCTCTATTAATGTGCCTACGAATATTGCTTTCTTTCTTCCGGATCGGGAAATTTGTACTGAAGACATATGAGGCACCTGTTTCCCAAACTAGTGGACTGGTTCAGTGCACAAAATTCAATGGATGTAGGTTTCCCAACCAAAAATGATGTCATACTTGTTCAAAAATACTTTGGTCGTCCGACAATATAAAGTCCAATGATAAAATTCATATAACATGCAGCCTTTCTTCAGCATATCGTAAAGTTTAATGTTGAAAGAGTTATAAAAAATGCACAGGGTCTTTGGCCACTGGGATTAGGTTGAAACTTACTTTTATGTCCATCTGAAGACTATAGATTAAATTTACGAGGTCAAATGTGTATATAAAGAAAGACGTGAAAAGAGGGATCCTATAACCCTTAAGGATCAAAGATTGATAGGCAGCAAAATGGCTGTGGGGGGGTTGAGGGAGGCCATCTGGCTGGCTATATAGGGAGTGATCGCACGGATTTTTCCTATGTAAAACGGCTGCGTTTTATCGCCTCATGTGAACCAATTTGATCCTCGTACATTGAATCGATTCTATCGAAAAGAAAGCCATTACGAATTCCCACACAGTGGAGCGTGGTATGGGAATGGAAACGGCATAGAGAGAGAGAGAGAGAGAGAGAGAGAGAGAGCGAGCGAGAAAGAGAGAAAGAGCGCCGGGGGAGGGGGAGGGGGGGGGGGTGAAATACTACTATTCGGACGAGAGTAGACGCACCCCTCGGATAAAATGGTTGGCGCCACTATTGACAGGTAGTTTTGCAACAGTATGACCGAGTTTGTCAATTTTTACCCTCAATGCATGTCTATTTTTTCGGATTTCAAATGTGATAGAGGATTCCAATCTGTCCAAATGTGAAGGACACGGGCTATGTCTGGTCATTTTTTGATGGACGTTCCTGTGTGTTTCATCGTAACTGACTGCCATAACTCTAAGCGGTTTTCGATGCAATATTTCATTGGACGTAGGTGTGTGTAAATATTGAAGTGCACTTTGACTATTTCCAATTTTCCGAGTGCGTTGGATGACAACCAAGGGAGCAAATAAGGATCGAGAGGGTATGGTACGCTCCATTAAGGAGTTGAGAAATTTTTTATTTATGAAATTGTGATGATTGGTGAGAACATCTGGTGGATATGTGATCTTCGTTAGAGATCATTCATTACTTTTTGTGGTGCTGACGACCCAATTACTAGGAGATATTATTCAGACTCTCGATCATGGTGACGCTGGGGTATGACATTATTGGATGCTAGTAATTACTTCATCATCTACAAAACACAAAGTTTTGATGGCTTTTGTTGAATTGTCCTTTGGTTTGTTTCTTCAAATGGCAATATCTTGTCGTGCCTTTCGATGAGCTATTGTTGTTGATTATTTTGAGACTTTCACAAGTAACGGAATTTCCATCAATTAATTCAATGTTGAGTATGTAAGATTAGAAAAAGGAAATATGTTCGGTGATAGTGGAGTTGTTAAAATCATTTTTCGAATAGTATCTGATTAGAAGATCTTAAAACCGCCTTTTGGTCGGATCAATATTTAAGTTAACTGGAAATAGCTGCAAGAATGGAGAGGGAAAATTATGGCTGACAAGAGTCAGCAAAAATATGCTGGGCGTCGCATCAGACTGGTAGATATGACAATTTTTAGCTTGTGACGGATGGTGGAGTTACTCAACATCTGTCATATATATATAGGAACTCACTGCAACTCACTGGGTGATTCATCATATTCTCCTATAATGTTCGTACTTATCTTAATTATCTCGGGAAATTTTAATATGATGACATTATCGCAATTAGGCTGTGATGAAATTTAATGCCAGCTATCATGGTACTAACCTTCAAATGAAAGGTTTTAATAGCTCCCGTTATTATCATGTTGTAATGACACTCTCACAATACTCTGTTGTTGTGGTGCCCCTTAGGAAATCCATGGGTCAATTTTTATTTGAGGTTGCTAATTGAAAATTGAAAATACAACACATTATAAGTCATCTTCAAATTTTACTGGAGAAATTAGTTGACTGAGATTTTCTCAGTCAACTAATTTCTCACGAGTTGCAATGTCCCTACTGGCGTTTATCGTCTCTTTAATCCGATCGACTGTCTCCATCCTCTCTCCGACAATATCCAGCATAAAAATTTGAGACACCCGCTAGAAACGAAGAATGTCTATTCAGACATGCCTGAGTCTTGGAACAGCACCAGGACGAAACTCGACGATGTATTACGCGCCGAGTAATTTATTGATGGTTCAATATCGGAACGCATCTGGGCCCGGGGATTAAACTGCTCACCCCGTTCTCTACCATCGACACCAGCAGCCTCTGTTACCATTCCAATACGATACGGCAAATCATCCTTCAAACAAGCCATACAGCCCCACATGGTCCACCTGTAGGATGAAATGCTACAAAAGTCCCTAGCGTAAAATAACCAATGGCTTAACTGTGTCGATTGCCAATGGGAGGGACTGTGTGCTTTATAGGTTTGGTTATTGCTTTCACCCTGGGCACAATATTTATGTTGGTGTTCAGGTTTAGTTTTAACAAATTGTGTTAATTGTTCGGAGAATTTATCGCCGCCGAAGAGATTAATTTCTCAATGAGTTAGATTCTCTCACATTAGTCGACAATTTATGTGTTACTTCGGGGGGAGTATATTTCATTCCATTTGAGAATCAAGTGCTTACTAATTGTTACTTCAAGCAATACTTCATTGACTGATGACAAGTTCTCATGATTGAAAAGTTGAGACGAAAAACTTGATAATGAATCATGTCTGCTATAAGATCATTTCCGCTGAAAGATTGGCATTATGGGGTCTAGAATCCTTGATTTCTCCGATCGATATTCAATTATGGCGTAATACTTTGAGAATTTGTAGTGGTAATCGATGACTTACCACTTTCGATTTAACAATTTAATCTCCAATCTGCTGTCATCTGTAATTTACATCTTGATAAATAAATTGTTGCAATTGAATAAATTCCTCGGAAATCCAGGTGAAATCCCAGGTGAATAAATAGAATGGCCCCTGCAGGCGTTTCCCCTTTCATCTTTTCCACTATCTAGAAAATGAGATGTATCAAATATTACATTGAAGAAAATATGAGCAAGAGCACTCTATTTAATTCAGCTTAAGTAGTCTATTACCGCTCATGGTCCTGGAGGAGGAGCAGTAATGATATAACAAAACAACAATTCTCAAGTTACAAAGCACGAAACCATCTGAGTGGGCCATCTTCTGGGGCTTTCTTTTTCAATTATTATTTCATTCTCCGTTTGAAATGAAAACAACTGAGTTTGCAAGCCAGCTGACCTAAATAAGGCTTTACCGTTGTGGCATCGTTTACCCGAGACCGGACGACTGCCAGCAATTAGCGCGTCCCGAGTGTACGTGAAAGAGTGAGTCTGGAATACCTTTGAATGATATCCATCCAGCCATCTCCCAGCATCATTCATTTTCTAGCGAATATATTACGCATCATCAACGTATTTTCATATTTAATTAGCGCACATTCTTTTACCCCGATTTTACCTATGTACTTTTCCATATTTTCAATATGTTAGCTCAGCTAAAATTCGCAGTCTGTTAGGAATATATTGCGATGATATTTATCCATCATTTCGCAATATCATTAGCTCCTCAGTGTATATATTACTTATAATAAACAAATTTTCGTGTTTAATTAACTCAAAAACAATTACCTCCATTTTCAATGGACTTTTCAATGTTCTTAGTCATGGATGATATTCATCCTCAGTCTCTCAATGTAATTCGTTACTCAGTGAATATATTACCAATCGTCAACGAATTTTCCGGTTTAATTAACGCAAATGCATTTACCCCTATTTCCCATGGATTTGTCGATGTTCTCAGTTAACACAAAATATTGACTATTCTCGAGCTGCATTTTGGCCAGATGTGAAATTCACCAAGGCAACAGCTGAACACACACTCACACACACTCGTCAATTATTAGTCATACTGGAGGCTAATTGAAAGTATGTGAATGATATCAATAAAATTTCCCGGCAGAGCCAAACAAAAACATTCCGTGAAAAACGGAATATTATCGATAAATAAGTTGGCTTCATTCGAAACTTCCGTAAGGAAGTGGATCTATAAAATATTAAAGAGAATAATAGAATAATATTGCAAGTGCTGCTCCAGAGAAAAGAATGGGTAACGATCCACAAACTCGCGTCTTCTTTTTCCATTAGAGTCTGTTAAAAAATATCCCGAGGTGGTTGTACCCAGCCTTTAATGTAAAAGGGACCCAAGTGCCTTGCCGGTAGCTTTCAGAGCCCTAAAAAAGTACCTCACGGTTAATCGCTGCCTCGTGAAGCATTAAAATGTTCCAACACTAAGTCTCCTATCAGAAATTATGAGCAAGTTTATGAGTCTGGCTAAAGGAAACTTTCACCCAGTTAAATTTTTTATAATCAATGAATTCGTATTAAACGGCCAGTTTCACTCATCTAGATACATTATCACACCCAAAAACAAGCTTTATTCCAATTAAAGCAAAAATCATCAATTATTTCATTTTTTTTTTTTTCTCATCCCAAGAAAGGCGAACGGACGAGATATGAAACAAGTTGAGATATATATGATTTGAAAACAAGAGTTTTAATTCCTGCTATGACCTCCGGATAATAATTAACACTTGAATTATAAGCTACAATCCAGAATTTTAGTCAATTTATCACGCATGGTTGGTATTTGACAGAGACCTGAGGGGAGAAGTTGCAATTACACGGAGAGTTGAGTTTAGCGTTAGAAGTTTCCACGAGATAGAGAGGAACCGAAAGATATACCCTACAGACTGGTAGACAGACGAGTATAGTGGAGAGATGCACGTAAATGAAACCACTCGCGCCACCGCCCGTTCTCTATTGTTCATTCATTGCCTCGCCCTCTCTCTCTCTCGCTGTCTCTCTCGTCCTCCTTCTACCCGTACCCCTACCCCATACGGGGCTACGTAGACAACGCGCCTGATGTAAATTCAGTTTCAACGAGTTTATCCTCAAGTTGAGATGCTTGATTCCATGATGCTTTTAGTTTTTGTTAGTTTTTACGACAACTTTTCCCTGTGCGAGGTTAAAAAATATTTACCAAGGCAATATGTTCTATTATGCTCAAGTTGTGAGTGTAAAGAAAAATTTTTCTTCACCAAGTATCAATAGTTGAGGATGCTTGCCATTTCGAAACATTTTACTCTCTCGATTGTATATATTACTGATTACTGAAGACTTGAGCGTTAAGACGTTGGACCAACTTTTGCTTTGGCCAAGTTAGAAGATCCTCCACTCGTTTATCTAGATTACCTATGAAATTTCTTGGATTAGTACTCTACAAGATTTACATGGTTATTATTCCGAGTAATTTCTACCAACTTCATTTTTGGATAAATTCCAACAACCCGTTGGCTACAGTATTTTCGTCCAACTTCTATTCTCATTCGCACTGTATAGTCTGCTAGAGTATAGTATTTAGTTGTGTTACTTTTTCCCTCTCTCGTCCAGGAAAATTGTGGAAAACAACGGGAACACTGGAAGCACTGGGGCCCTAAGAACACCCAGGCAATTGACGGGAACACGGTTTACTAGGCCATTGCACGTTAATTACATGACAAATGAGAAACTCACCAGCCCGTACTACAAAACCTCCATCCTTACCCCACTGCGCTTCACGCAACCCTTCTCACTTGCCACCCTCTGGCTATATACGTCTGCACGACTTTTACGCCTTTTCGCCTTGGAATTAATGTTACTCAAATGACGTGAAATCCACTCTCGGTTTAACGCTCCTCTGATTTGATGGAATTATGTTTTCTACGTGTGCAGATGTGTTTATGAAAAAATTGACCATTTTTTGCCAGGATTTTGTCGTTCAATTTTGAGAAAAAAAAAATCAGCTTTCGTATATAATACCCTGAGACTTGCGATGATTTCATGTGATTTCACCATTGAATAATCTCTCATAAAATTTCACTAAACATACTCGGTATCTCCAATTTTTCCCTTTCTTTTTTCGTTACGGATTCCCTCCAATTTAAATTATATAAAAAATTGCTACTATTCCAAAATTTAATTTTCCCGAAATGATGCTCACCACATGAGACGAATTTATCGAAAGCTCTAGTGTCACGTTATCGTTGTCCCCTCAGCAAAGAACAATTCCGAAAATCCCACTACAATTCCACTATATCTTCTCTCTGGAAAATACCTGATGTTCACACGTTCACGAGAACATGCGGGCAAAGTACACGATATAATGAATACCCGAATAGCAAACGTGCGCCCCGATTTTGTCTTCCATACCGTCGAGTTAGCGCATATGCCTGTCAGGATAGCATAGAAAACGGGCAACACGAGAGGTGGCAAGGCGGGTAAAATGGGGAGAGGCTATTGTCGGTCGACGCGTTTGACCGCATTATGTGCCACCCGGGCGCCGCAACTTCTCCATATGTATCTAAAATGGGTTTTACCATTATCCGCTCCACAGCTGAACCAAAACCAAATAAAGAATCCATTATACTTGAATCTAAAATTTCCGCCCACTCGAGAGCACATGTAGTCATTAGAGCAGTCGATAAATTATCGTTGAGAGGAGACGAGGCGCGATGCAAATGTGAGGAAATTTTTTTGCAGCTCTTCATTCCTGTTGTTTTGTTGGTTTTCGTTTTTATTTTATCTAGCCATTGCCAACGAAATGGTTACTGTAGCTCGTAGTTCACATCCACCAGTTCAGTGTGTGCTTGGGATGTTTATGCCTTGACGATATTCCGAAAGAGAGAGAGCGAGAGAAGTAGGTGGACGGATGGGGGGGGGGGGGGCGCCCACCGGCAAACCCGATAAACTCAGCATCCAATGAAAATGGCACTGCGGGTTCTCTGCCAAACGGCCTTCCGTTTGATCCTCTTCGCTAACCGATCGCTCGCATCGTATTATCGAGTTCCCTCCAATTGCAAGAGTTTCTGGAGAAGATCAAATTGAATAACTAATCGTATTTGGGTTATGGAGACATCATTCGTTTGGAAATGATCAATTTTCAATTGATCTACTTCGGCTAATTTGATGGTTTTCCTGGTGGAAAAGAGAAAAAAGAAAAGCCGATCACTTGGGGGAAGTCAGTTTGGAAAGATTAAAGGCGATTTAAAAAAGGCCATTTGTGAATATTTAAAGTATTTGTATATAGTGGATAGATAATTAAATATTTGTGGAAGTTGGCAAATTAAAGCAGGTTCAAATGATTTTGATTCAAATGTGATGTCAGCATGTGGATTCTTCATCGTTGGTAAATTTTCCAACCGCTTTCCACCCTCGACAACCATTCGTCGCGGAGATTACCGCATTTTCCGTGCCAATCCTATCAAGCACATAGCTTTCCACTTGCGCAATGACGCACATCCAATCACCAGACAAATGGCAACCACTATTATTGTAAATGCCACTGAAAGACACCATTGTTGAAGGAAAAACTGATCAATAAACGATGCCTACAGAAATGAATGCGAAAGCTGCTAGTATTGATGAGTCGCCAATTCGGGAATACTGGCTTTAGGATTTGGGGGGAGCGTAAGGGAGAGAGCGAGAGGTGACTCTGTGTGCGAAGTGATAGGCGCAGGTGAAAAGGGTTTGCACCTTTTCAAGGTAACACGGTCCGGTAGAGTAAGTGAGATAAAGTGAAACTTTGGCTGTATGCGATGAGGATTTTATTGAAGCCAGAGGAGGATAGAGGAAATGGAGTTGAAACGCTGGTGGAGGGAGAACCGCGGGGCTTTTAAATGCAAGTGTACGTGAGTTGGTTGCGGAAAATCGTACCCGCTAGCGGGAAAATAGAGGGAGAAAGATTGAAAGGAAAGAGGATAGTGAATGTTGATGTAACCAAGAGAAGGATAGCACTATCATCGTCCATGAGGTGAGGTGGGGCTCTTGGGTAGGGTTTTAGGTACGTGAATGCACTGTGTAAACTAAATCGTCGTGTCATCATGGGGAGGGATAATAAGCCATACAGACATCAGGTATGGAATAATAAATCTCATAGTTCACCGACTGTTGGGATTTATGGATGATAATTTAAGGATGAACGTAGCCATCGAGACGAAATAGTTTGATAATTCAGAGGGGTTGACGATGAATAAACTAAAGGGAAAGAGGATTAGAACATCAGATAAACCACGCTGCAAATGTACACTAGAATCGCTTTCTCCATTAAAACCACAGCAAGAGTTCTGTGGAACATGGGCTTGGGTCCTTTGTGCAGAGAGCATTCATAATGATATAGAGGTATGGTTCCCTAAGGTATCCAGCGTAGATAACTGCCGTACAATTTCGATTGCAATGTACCCACTCAACCCATCCAGCCTCGCTCTCCCACTTTACGTTTCAAAGTCCTTTTCATTTGGGGGGAATAGGGTACAGCAGGAATGGGTTTAGAGTAGGACTTAAACGCTCATATTATACTGACCACGAACGATGACCGCATAAAGGCAAGGAGGAAACGAGAACGGGGGTGCCAACTGACTGAAAGGGTAGAATGCTACTGCCTCCAAAAGCCGCTCACCAGTACTCATTTCCACCATTATTCCTCCTATGATTCACCCAATGGAGATATATGCATATTTCGGTATGGAGTGGGCCGTGTGGACGCTACTGTAATAGACTAGATAAGACCTCGGACAATTTATGTTGGGGGCCTGTGAGTATTTGGAAATTTATTGAGGACAGGATAGCTGCATATCCTCCATATCGATTTTAGGGAAATTAAGATAGATTTTATACATTTGTAATTAGGTTCTTCTGCTCTGGATATTACAGCTTCATTAGCTTTACAATGTTAAATATCAAATTTTTATTCCATTCAATTGCTCATTTTCCATCCTCCATTTTTTGTCCTCCTGATGTTTGTTCGATGGAGATCCAATGCTCATATATCTTCTGCGTTCTTTATTGTAGCAAAAAATTATGAATTCGTTTCGCCTCTCCAAAGATCTTGACAAGCGTTCTATCAAGTATCTCTTCTGTTATGTGCGCCCGTCCACTCAATCTCTCCAACCTTGATTTTCCCTTGCATGTATTCATGTATATTGTGCAATGATATTCGATTTTCGAGAGATACCGACATCCGCGAAAGCTCTCTTTAATATGTACGCTTCCGCCGTGATACATGTATTATGTACCATATGAATTGCAGTCATGTGTATTGAGGCCTTCTCGAGGTCTTGCACGGAATATGTGACGGATTTGCTCTCCACCTTTCTTACACTCCCTATACCGGTTTCTCTCGGTTAAGGGAGAATACTCCGGGTCATTGCTCTCTTTCGTGGTTCCTCTGTTTGCCCCCATCTCCTTTTTTTTTTCTTATTTCTTTTTTCATCCTCTTTATTTCTTTTCATCTCCGGGTCTCTTCTCTTCTTACTCGAGTCCATCTCTTTATAGAATTGATTCTACTGCAGTATACTATGTGGAAGCATTTTCGCCAAGCAGAATCGATTTAATAGAATTTATAATTTTAGGAACACTCAAGAGGAATGTCCCCATTTCCTATGTTCTCTCTTCATTTTTATTTGCACTTCTTCTGGGGAGTTGAATTTCAATCAAATAAATTAGTCGATTCAATTTCATCGTCATTGAATGTTATTGCAAGTATTCATACCCAATGACACGAAAGCACTTGCTCTTATTATCGTCAAGTATCAGCTGGGAATGACGTCTACACTCTGTACCGTTACCCTGTCAACTCGATCAGGTTGCACGTGCGTAGCTGGATTGTTTCCCTCAGGTATTGGTCTGATCCCCTCCACGCCCTTATTTTTTTCTCTCCCCCCCTTTAGAGTCCCTCTTTATGGTCATTACCTCCACACCGGTTTTTCTCGAGTCGTTACGGAACAGTGGACTTGTATTTTCTTTATCTGAGTTGTGAGTCCCAACAAAGAGTTAACAGCCTGTTCAACGATCCTACTTGGACTATAAAAGATTGTGGAAATTTGGTTCAACAGACCAGTACGCTCAAGCCGTCCATTTATGGATTTAAATTGTCTTCTCTACTGGCACAAATATTCTCCATTTTAGGAGGCGATCATATTTATTTGAAAATACGATACGTGTATGATTCATATTTGAATCACCGGAGATTGATATTTATTCCATTTGGGAGATGTGATTGAATGTAGGAAAATTGAAAATGTACGTTCAATGGGGATAAAAGTATGTTTACCCATAGAAGATAGTAAATAGTAAAGCAAGTATTGGTCGTTATCTTATGTGAATCACTTTCGTCATTCAACGACAAGTATATACAAGTATCCATCCACATGCTCTTATTACCTGCGATAACTCCAAGGTTCTTACCTGTTTTAACGGTAATTGCTTCGTGAACGAAAGAAAACGTTCAAAGATGATGTTAGAGTGGAGCTTTTTCATCCCCTTGTATCCTACCCAACTGTTATTTTCCAACCTACTCTTTGGTCCAATTCAAAGTCTCAAGTGGGAACAGTACCACTAGTGCCTCCTCAATACAGTTACGATTGGCTTCGAACTTTCCAAACAACCATTGAACTCGTGGACTTGGCCTGCACCTATAACTTATTGCGGTCTCTGGGTATATGAGATCATCACCTCTTTCAAAATGTACTGTTGTTACCTGACCTTATTTATTTTCCAAGGAAAAAAATTAATAAACAGGAAGATAAAACAAAATGGATTTTAATCTGCAGTGAGACACGATCTGGTTACTCTCCAGTTGATCCATATTGAGGGAATAAGGCGCTGGGTGTTTCAAGTTTATGTTGAATCTCCTAGTTATTTCTCCTAATAAATTGGCTATTTCATATTTTTACCATGATGGGATCTCTCTATATTTTTAGATTTCGATTCAATTAGAATCTCGAAATGAGTAATTCGGACAATTGGAACGCTTCCCTAGAATCGTTAAAAAACCTCCGAGAGCACTCGAAAAATTTCCAATATTTCTATTCCCGAGATAAGTGTCCTCCAATCGATTGCCCTCTGTGGTAAAAAACTTGACACACCCACACCCCTCCTACTGCAATTCCCATTCAGAGAAACACGAGTGGTTATCTCTCTACGAATTGCTATGGTTTTGATTTCCAAAGCTTGACCGGGTCATGTCTGATAACTAGAGAGGCGAAAGGCAACGGCCAGAGGGTCGAGAGCCGCAAGCGTGTCGGGACTGTGGGTTTAGGGCCAACTACATTAGGAAGCATGTGATGCCGAGAGTGAGAGAGTGTGTGATTTCTGACACGCGTCTGGTTTCTCTGGTACGTGTGAGCATCTCCCAGAACCTCCAATATCCGATAACCAATAGTCGAAGGTGGAGAAGGTGGAAATAGGGAGGTGCAAAACCAAATGGTACGACAGTAGACGTCAACGACATTATGTTTGGAATCAAGTGAGGGGGAGGGGTCCGTGTTCAGCGCAGGAAGGGCGGAGGGAGGCTTAGGATTTGCTCGCATATATAATCGCGTTATTCGACGGCCCGACCATGGCATAACTGCCTCCCCCATCCGTGTTTGTCTACGGCAATTGCTGTGGCGCCTGGTTTACAAATTCTGGGTGTTCTGGTGATTATAGAGTAGCTCGGTGGCTGAAGGGTGGGGTAGAAGGGAGTCGACAATCCATTGTTTCATGGCCCTTCTCCAACAAAAGCGTTCAAGGGGGGCTAACTGTTTGTGTTCATTGTCGTGAGCGTGTTATTGTTGTTGTTACCAATATTGCATGGATGAGGTTGCCTCGTGTGGATACGATGTCATTTTGAGAAACTTTTCCCATTTGATCGACGAGCCATTCTGATGAACTACAAGCTATGATCAACTCCATTAAGCCGTAAAATTTATCCAATAAATTTTGATTAAGGGCTGGTACTGCACAGTTCCACGGTTGTTACAATTGGTAGCGGGGTAATAGCTGAATATCTGATTATGAGAAGATTCTGATGAATGATAATAATAATTGATAATAATCTGCAGTCACGTGGATAGAGATAGCTTCACTGAACAAATAGTCAATATTCCTGGAACAATTTGAATAGTTTGTTCAGGCATAACAGGCTGTACGTTTTCCGCTGGGGAAATGTTCTACTTATCGTTAGCATAATTCTCTCGTCGATCACCAGGTAATGTAAACGCGAATAGAGGACTCGATCAAACAGTTTTAGAGGGAGGGAGAACTATATAGAGCAATTGCCAGGATCACTGTTGGCTGGAGTGATGACAGACGAACCGGGGCTATTGCTTGCTCTCATCATTAGGCCATTTGTGCTCTGTGCGTGCGTCTTGTATTGAAATATTCATTCTAACCTAGCAGAGAAGCAGAGAGGGAAGTCAAACACACTAGTACAGTGGAAATTTAGATGAGGTAGTATGGACGGGAAAAATATGCATCAGTCAAGTATGTTTTATAGTCAAATTGAGGATGGTTATGTCAACTCGTAAATTATTTTTCTCTTCTGTCAGAATCAGTGGTTCCAATTTCGTTTTAGATTTATGCCTTTTCCTTTCTTTTTTGCTTCTAAAAACTTATAAGAATTTTTTTTTTCATGTCAAGAAAGTGCCAAACTCATTATCAAGTCAACACCCTATTCCAGTATTTTGTCCCTGTTCAAATACCCTGTTTTAATCAATTAAAGGACCATGGAAAGTATTTTACGTATGAAATGATGAACAAAATAGATTGGCAGACAGTTATTGGTTGCTGATATATTGAAATGCTGTCGATATACGGCTGTGAAAAAAGTTTGAAAAATAAAGCACGATTCCCGAGAAATTACTGTTGCTGGTTTTGTTACCATGGTGCTTCAACGGGCGAGCGGGGCCAACAGGAATTCAATCTGGTATTCAGTTCTCACATTCTTCACATTCTAACTTGACGCGTAAATTTAATATATCTCTCCTGTCTCTACCAAAACGAAAGATGAATTATCCGGATTATTTTCAATGGTGACTATGCGGAAACATTACTCGAATCTTTTGACTGCTCCCATTTTTGTTATCATGATTCTCCATATTCCAGTATTGAGACACCAGAGAATTGGATACAGGCGCCACAGCTAACCATGGCTATTAACGGCTTCCCCTGCAGCATACGTCAATTATATATATATATATATATATTTTTTTCTTTTTCCACCATTTCAATTGGTGGCTGTATGTGTCGTCCAGCATTACAAACATTTCGCTTTGCCATTAGGGTTTTCCCTATCTTCAACCCGATCTCTTACTCTGGTTTTCCACTTGCCGGGGAAATCCCAAAGCGATCGTTGGATAACGCGTGTGTGGCTCCCCTGTGTGACTCTCCATGGATACCAACAAAAAAAAGCAAAGCTGTGGGGATGGTTGAGAGTTGATTGGCCTAAGCGACAGTGAGATAAGCGGTGGCAAGGTGAAGGCAGCGTTGGGAGGGGGTATAGTAACGCGTGTGTGGCGCTACCGTCGCGGCCAGATTGTCGCGTTTTCTTTACACACCACTGGCTGACAGTATCGGGAATCCCCTGGAGCATTACCACCACAGTCTGCCTCTTATACCAGTTGCCTTTTCTTATCCCTTTCTCTTACTCTTGCTATCTCGCAGTAGTGAGTGATATACATGTATGTGTGCGTGTGTTGATGCCCTGGAGGGATCGCATGAGCGCTGCATTTGCCCTTTCGTGTTGGACAAGTTTTTTTTAATTCTCAGTTTTTTTCTTCCTTCTCCCTCATAGCTCTTTCACCCACCCTTCCATCATTTCGCTCTTAGAAGTCTTTGAAAACGGCTGGTTTGCGTGCACAACGGAATACTGACCCAGTGAGGGTGGATTCAAAAATAGGGGTCATCTGTGAGAAATTATTAACTGGGTTTCTCTACCATCATCTCTTACTTCAGTCTATGTAATATTTTTTTTCTCCTTGCTTTCATGCGAGACTAGCCTATCAGATTTAGCTGCGTATGGTTTTTTATAACCCTCTTTTCCTTATTTTATTATTTCCTCATTCTCACCGAGTACGTGGTCTTTGGTAAAGTCAGTCTCGTGTCGCTAATGGTGGCCCCATGATTGGATTCCTTTTCTCCTGTCGAAACGTGCTGCACTCATTGTCGTTTCCTCTAGGTTCCCTTGTATTTTTCTTTTATTTTAACGATTTTTTTTTTTCATGCAATTGCTGAAGGTGAAGAGAGAGGTAAAAAAATCGTTTGAAATAATAGCTTCAAAAGGGTAATACGTGTGAGCGCATGGTGGATGCTTGTGTGTTGGATAGGTGGACCCAAGTCACGTAGACCACGTATCACAATTGGCCAGACGCGACTGCCTGTATTACTCCCAGATCGCCCCCCTTCCGACCTCCCACTGCCACCCACTCTACTATTTTCCAACCGCATTTTCATCGCTTCACCAGCCATTATATCGTTTTTCCCCGCTACTTCTCTCTCTCTCTCTCTCTCTCTCTTGCTCTCGATCTCCGTCTCTATCTCATTCTTGTCTTTGCAAGGAGAATACACCTCTATGTGTAATCGAAAGGATTCCTTTATTTCTAGCTTTATTGTCCTCTAGCTAGGTTGTCTTTCGTGTTCAGCTAGAGTCAAAGTGAGAGGAAAAAAAGACAATTGAGAATGAAAGTCGATATCAGTCCCCAGAGACATTGGATATTCGTTTTCGCTCCTCAGTGTGCACCGTCTGTCTCGGTTTCTCGTGTGGAATCCCTTTGGAATACTCTTCGATGTCTGAGGAATTCTCAAAAAAATGCATACACAAAATCGAGTGAAATTGAACCACAGATGTTCCCCTTGTAATCTGTAATATCAACCGTCTTTTTTCCTTCCCTTTTCATGTTTGTAGTAGAAATGGACAATTGGATATAGTACACTTAATTTGAGGCGAAATACCTCTTCGGAGTCAGTCTGAATTTTCATTCATAAAAATTATCTTGCCTAGTAGTTCCGGGATTTTAACAAAAAATGAACAAATTGAGGTAGACGAATGAACACCACTAAACTGAAATTTATGACATAACTCAAAAACTGGCGCGTGGATCGAGTTGAAAAGAACCCAGAATCAATATGCCTGAGGCGTGTAACTATTCTGCGAATTCAGTTTTTCTCGAGTATAGCTGACCAATTTCGTTATAAATAAACTGATAATGACAAAAATTTCATACTCTCTTCATAAAACGTATCCCGGGATTGATGTGGTTCATGGAATTACACTAGTTCCATGTGGATTACCTGGATTCGATAATCCTAGTGAGGCTTAACGCTCGTTACTCGACAATTAATTAAAACTTAATATCCCAATGAAATTAAAGCGTTCCAGTTATTTCCATATGCGGACGGGCTATCTGTTTTACGGCATTGAAATTACTCAGGGTTGGGCCATCATGCTTGATGGCCTTCGAACAGATGACGAGCCCCCGAATGTCGCTCCCTCCCTTCTTCAAAAAAAGAATTATCCTTGTCGAAAACCCGTAAAATGGGATGAAAGTAAAGCCTCTGAAATGGGTGAAAAAAAAAAAATTATATGATCGACGATAACAAATTCATTGGAATCATGTCACATCATGTAACTACTCTAAAATTTCGCTCATCTTTTTTTACTTTAGGATTCCCGGATATCTGATATCCGTTTTTTTCTGGTCTTTTCGATTTTATTTCTTTTCTACTCCCACGAATATTCCACCGATCCATTTCAATCCATCTTTTTCCCCATAAACTACTCTCTCGCGATATTCAGCTGGAAAAATGCGATGACTCAAACAGAAAGTAGCAGTGGGACTACAAAACGCCATTGGTGTTACCCTCCTCGTGTTTATTCACTCGACTTTTTTGCCTACCTAAGCTACCAGCACCAAGCGGCTGTAGGTTCGTTGCACTGTTTTGGTGCATCATGTAGATAACGATGCAAACAAAATATATATTGAATACATTTTACACAATGGAATTGTCGGCTATTCAGGCGGATATAACTCCATTTCTTTCAATCAGCTTACATAACAAATGAAAACGAAACTTCTTTCGATACTCCAAAATGTCAGAATTTTTTTATTGAACGTTCAGCTCAAATAATTATCAATTTGTATCTCCCGATTCAGGTTTCACAATGTTTCGAGCATATTCGTATTTATGTGAACGTCAATGGAGTTTTGACATGGCGTATTTCATGTATGTGACTTTGTTGATATCGTCTCAAATTCCGTCTCAAATTCATGGCAATTGATAATAATCGGTCCAGCTTCGTTGTTTATTCTCACCTACCATCTACATTTGTGTTCTGCAAAGTTACGGGATTAGATAGTCCCTCGTTACTGTTTGTCAAAGAGTGATGTGTAGAGGAGAAAACACAAATTATCGATTTTCCATACGTGCGTATGAATATATAAAATAACCTCATTTTCATGTAAATCTTGTGGCGGTTTGATGACTGTTGAATAAAGCGCCTCGAGAGGGCGGGGTTGTCAGACATTTTTATCTACACTAGTTCTTCGACCTCATTTACTTTTAGCGAAGCATCTTTATCACATAATATACCACTATCAGCTCTTTATGGTTATCAAAAGTTGAAAAATCCATAGTAAAACAGCCATAACTCCATTGCTGAAGCATAAAATGAAACATGAAATTTCATTATAACTAAGCGTAGACGCTACCAATAGCTCAATTATTCTTCAATCCTATCTTAATTTTTGTCGTATGAATTAGACAGCCTGTAAATATATTTCACAAGGGACGGCATTAGAGATTCACTTTCCATGTCAAATTTTTACTTTCTAAAAGAACAGAAAAGAGGAGAAGGGAAAATTTCTATCATCGATTCTCGGTAGGTACGTATGAATATGTGAAATGAACTCCAATATCTATCGATCCATTCGCATGTAAATTCCGTGGCAACCTCATAGCGGTTGATGACGCCGGCTACAGGGGACGCGTTTGTCGGCAATTTCCATCCATATCTCCTTGCGAACTCAAAGGGAAAAAAAATGATTATCATTTATTTTATAATTTTATAATTTTTTCATATTTTCTCACCTTTGGAACCACTTTAGACATTATTCAGAGAATATTTTTCTTTCTTTCAAACAAATGATTTCGACTGCAATTACTTCGGTAAAAAGAAATATTATTCATAAAAGTGATGAAGAACTAATTAGACGTTCAAGTAGTGGGCAATTGCTACGAAAGTGTAGTCCAATGACTATAGTTTATGTTGGTATATTTTTTTACTGAGTCTAAGACCTAATAACTATTGGCGACTGTGTTCAGTTTTAACCTGTCCTCAATTCGTCATGTATATTTAAAATTGGTTGTAGCTCGTGCGTTGGATAGGTTTAAATTGGTCGTAACATTTCAAAATGTGGGTGAAATAATGCCTTTTCAGATGAATACAAAAAACGGAAAGACTTTCATAGAGCTCTAGGGTTATGTAATGCGTAAAGTGGTTTTGATTTCTCTTTCTCAATTGGATTTTTTTCGTTGAAAAATTCTTTTTAACAAAATATTTAATTATATGAACCCATTCACATATATGATTAACTGTAAAGTTAAGTGTAGTTCAACTGCATACAGACAAAAAGTCCAGAAGTCCTAGAGTCCTAAAATAATCTTTACCCGACATACGTCTCAATATACATATATAAGTGTCTATCGAACGGATACAACGATTCACTGTTGGTCATTAGTGACGCTAATAACAGGAGAGAATATGGAAAGAGAGAAATAACTCGAGTCTCGACACAATGGAAGCAGCTCATCTCCATTCAAATGGTGTTGATAAATCTGTTTCCAACTGTGTTCTCATTTTTGCCTACACGTCTCAGATACAACATGTGACTGTGTACTACAAGGTTACAGGATTAGAGACTGGGCTGGCAATAATCTTAGGTTTTCACTTTCTACGGCAGGGTAAAGCGACGAGAGGAAAATATTCAAACGGTACTTTTACTCGTTGAAGCGTCGCCAGACCCACCACAACTATTTCTAGGAGAAAGTAATCCCCACCTTGAGGTGCTCCGCGAAAGCCGTGTGTCGTACTCGTAGTCGTTGTCTTCATTTTATTTAAACTTCTGGCAACGATAACCCACACGTATTCACGCTTAATCCTGATGGCGAAGGTTTTTAAAGAGATCCTAAGATTGATTCCTCGAGTGAACTGACACGAAATGATCGGTAATACAGGTGCAGCGTGGAAACTAGATTGACTAGGTCGCTGTGTATGGAGGCATTGGTGTGACGTTTAAGGGAATATTGTTGGATATTACCTGCCGTGTGTGTATTGACAGGTCAGCAACATTCAAGTGGCTGATAGAGTGGCTGCTATTCTGTATTTTAAGCACTGCTTATTAGCGGTGAATCAAGTGAATGTAGAGCTTAGGGAGGAATTTGGGCTAGAAATTTTCAAAGAGTGGATATATATATTGAAAAATGGACAATGTCGAAAATTGTTGAAAAATGTGAAATTCTGGGGGAAATGAGTAGTTGAAAAGTTGATCTCGAATAGAAGGATGTGAAGTAACATAACTCGTTCCAGATTGAGTCTTCACTTGTCTAGTTGTTTCCTTTCTTCGCTTTGCACGCTGGGTAACTCGGGAAAATGAGGGAAAAAGTTTTGTTGCTCATGGGATCGACAGGCAAACTCATGTCAAGTTATAAGTCTCGACATGAGGGGGAGAGAGAGAGAGAGAGAGAGAGAGAGAGCAGACATCGTTCGTGGATGGCTTCGAACAGTCTATAGTCTCTGTTGTTTTCTCTCCTTAAAGTATCCATAATCTCTGGTTGCAATACTTGTCCACAAGTTTGGGTCTCATATTTTCACTATGTGAATCCATGATTGGGATCATCAGAGATGATCTGTTTATTCAGCTTTGGTTTTTTGATCCGGATCATTGACGCTTAATCCTAGCGTGAAAGAGAGATCATTCCTGATTGCGCATTCCTTCCGGGAAGTCCAAGACATGTCTCCGTGTTTGATCGACATTTGAATGGCATGAAATCGAAATTGTCCACTTGTTCCGCTTTATTTCAACTCAATTACAATAAATATTCCAATTGTCCAAAATGAGAAAATTGTAGTAGCACACAAAGTCCCCAAGGCAAATCATCTAATTTTTCCCCTTCAGTTCAAGTTTTGAATATTCTCTCAAGACTCAGTCTTGTCTCACTCAGTCTCACCGTCGTACTACATTTCAAAGTAACTTTTTGCGGTGTACCACGATATCAAGAGACTCTCGAGTGAGATTTTCCGTCTTCAAATTCAAACTTTTCTCTGACAATGATTATGTTGCGTGATTCGTTATTTTTGAGACCACTAAACTTTTCATCTGCAACCGAAAGAGAGGGAGAACTTGAGAAAAACTCGGAATTCTAAAAACAACTCGCCTGGTTTCGTAATATGATCCTCATCTATGATGCCTTATCTCAGCCACTCTCCCAACTAATTAAACGAGTTTTGCATTGATATTGGAATACTTTTATTATCAAAGTAAAAGAGAACTATCCAATATTTCACTCTCAGTGGGATTTCACTTTGTGATATATAATTAAACTCGAACGAAAGTGAATGAAGTAAAAATGAATAAATCAATGTATAGCAGAATTTCTTAACCAACATAGAGACATGAAAAACCACTACTCAATCGTCAAGGGAGGGGAAAAAGTCATACTTGTAGTAGTGAGGCCATGCGGCTATACGCCGGGCATAAAAAGGTATTCGAAAAAAGGCGGGTTCGAAAGGGAAAAAAAACCCCTCTCGGAGGTAAACTCGATCTTCGTTTTCCCGTCGATGAAGCCCGACGTTACGACGCACCTCTAATTAATTACACTAGAGCCCATAACGCAATTAATTAGTTGGGGAGACCAATGGCCAATATACCAGTAGGGCAAGCCGCAGTCTCCCCCCCTCATTCTGATGGAAAAATAATGCTCTTCTAATTATTGGGTGGATTTGGAGGCGATATCATTACTGGGAGTCAATTTACATTCTTACTGACAAAGTAAGTACTATTATTGATCAAGCCATCAGATTGACATTCACCTCTACAAAGTTTGAGCAGTCTCAACAAATGGTCTTCTCACAGCACAATCAACATCCCAATTAGATCAGTCTCCCTCACAAGCTCATAAATAATCGATGAATTATCCTCCAAGGCAAACACTTACCCTCCCAATTCCACTAGTCATTCCGTACTCCCCTTCACCCAATAATTCTCAATCAGCTTCACACACTCATTCATCCCACTAAGCAAGTAAACTAAACTAGTCGAATGAGTTACGATCCCCAGGAAACTTTCGCGCCTGGTGGTGTTTCGACAAAAAAAGTATAAATCAAAAGAGTCGGTGCAGCAAAACAAACAGCCGCGGGGGCTTTATCAAATGAAAAAGACATTAAAAAAACTAGTGACAGCGCACAACGAAACTACGGAAAATGGGAAAACAAGATTTTTCTCGACTGTGTCACCAATCGATTTTCATTTGTCCCATTTAAATAATGAATGGCGTCGGGATATTGTCATACACTGTTTTTTGTCGTAATGCGTATGAGGAGCATAAGGCGATTTGACTGTCTCCCTCTAATACTCACTGCAATTGAAACGCTACATTTGGTAATGAGAAGTGTCCATGCATTGTTTTTTTTTGCGAATGTGCAGGCGCGGAAACGGTTGCTCACGAGAAAATATAGACATATATTTAAAATTACGTGGAAAGGGAGTGAGAGCCAATGGCGTGAAGCGTGTGCGTCCTGCCGCCGAAGATAACGAGCTCCATATGTGTCGCTATTTTTTTTCACTTCATTTCCTTTGTTGGTGGCGACAAAAAGGGCCTTTGTACCGTGGGAAAATACCTGTATGCATATTTTCGCTGGCAGGGATTTTTCCATTAGTGAATGCAAAAAGCGGCGAGTATGGGGTGGCGAGAACGGCCAAAGGAAGATATTAAATTGTAATATTTCATTCCCGGGGGGAATGATAACTCAGTTTCCATTGGTTTACTTGTCAAGAGATATTCCGGAGTATTAAATTAATTAATCAGTGTAATAATTATTTTTGCCAGCTTTAGTCTGCTTCAATGCGGAAAGAGTTGCTTTCGTAAATGAAATATAATTTGTTGTGAGGGTCTCCAGGCAATTTGACTATTGCTTTTAACATTTTGGATTAATTTATTATTTCAAATACATTGGATTCTCAATTTTTAATGGATCACGTGGACTTATTTATCAAAGTAGTTTTGAAAAAAAAATAATAATCACAATAATAATAGCAACCAGACGCCGTTGTGCATTAATTTCCAGCGAGCTCTTGCCCCTCCGATTACTCACAATGTCCACTGCTGCGTCCCAGCGTCTGCAGTGTCTGTGAATTTTGCTCTCATTTCCCCCGAAATAAAGATGCCCTAACATAAGCACAAGACTAACACTATTTGCGGTAGTAAAACTGCCCAAACTCGCGGACGAGTTGTGTGCGGTCGAGTTGGATAAAACAGGCCTTTTTTACCCGCCTCGTAAATGCGACAAATGGTGACAGGGACGATATACGCTCTAAGCTCGAATGAGAATAAAGGACAATGAGTACAAATGAGAAAGAAACGAAAATGCTACCTACTACCGAAAAAAACAAAAAAAAAAAAATCATAAACATGAAACTAAAAAAAAATAGCAACACCAGTTGTATAGCGACACAAGGAATGAGCGAAGAAATGAAAATGTCAAGGAATAGTAGAAATAATACGGGCGAAAGCAAATTTATTACGAGATTATCATCAAAAAGATTAAATTGGTCGGGAAGGTTTCCTTCGTACAATAGTAGATAATATTGGCAAAAAAAAATCTTAAAAAATATCGCATGAGACACAAAAAATGGCAAAAAATACCACCAGGCAACGACGCTAAAAAAAATCACTAATTCTCATTTTCACTTGGAAATTTTTTTGCATAGAAACTTTTAATCCGTTGGGACGAGGCATAGTGTCGCGTTAATTAACATTATCCTGGAAATGACACCAGTTGGGTGGGCTAAAGTTACGGTAGTTGATGCATAATATACGTCAGAAACACAATACTGAAAGCTATAAGTCACTCATATTTTGTTGGGGTGAAACAATTCGACGAAATTTAGACATTGTTATCCAGCTATTTTGACACTTTTGCCTACCCTCATTGTTAAACTCATTGAGTCGTAAGCATAACTCATGCTGTCACCGACTGAAAAGGTCGGTAGGGGAGGAGCGGGGAGGGTAGTAGAGAGATGTGTGCGGACTTTAAATAAACGCCATTTTGAAAGGCACCAATTTGGAATTAATATCCAGGGCGTGAATACGTGCCATTGGCTATAACAATTTGCCATATATGCACCAACTAATTGTCCTGTTTGGGGGATTTATATCTGTCGCATATCGTGTACGAATGCGCTTTGCGATACGGTCAATGACGATGCATAACTGAAACCACTCACATGCACACAGATCGCCATTGTTTTATTGGAATTCATTAGTTCTGTACAACGCTACACTTCCAGGTCTTGCATGCCTGCTATGATTTATTTATTTATTTTTTTGCTTTCTCATGAGAGCTTTGGACATTCAATAAAAATGACCAACTTACAAATGTTTTCCTACTGGAATAACTGTTTATGGAATGCAGGGTAGATTTCACCGTTTCAGTCCAAATTACTGAAAATTATTGAAAATTATTGAGGAATTTTGCCTCTTTAGGAATGACGTAATTGATTATTGGTTTAGTGAACAGCAGTTAATTTTTAATGTTTTTCGTGTTAAAAAATTGACAAGAGAGAATCGATAGCTCGAATTGTGAGCGAATTTTAATTAGTTGCGGGAATAATGGAGTTTCGGGGGGTGGGGGGTATAGAACTAATTCAAAACTAATAAAAATTATTATCCTATGGCGGTAAAAAATTATCATACTATTCAACTTTGATTTAACACTATTCACCTAAATCTCGTCAAAGAATTCAATTAAATTCATATTTTAAAAAGTCACATTCCTGGAAAATTTAAAGTGCAAGAAATCCCCGAGCAATTTGCATTTTTATTAATTTTTATTCCCTCATTGTC
The DNA here is from genome assembly GCA_030522845.1 of Psyttalia concolor. Lineage (NCBI taxonomy): Eukaryota > Metazoa > Arthropoda > Insecta > Hymenoptera > Braconidae > Psyttalia > Psyttalia concolor. Next base: position 51,934 of record JAPYZM010000050.1, on the reverse strand, counting down.
TCCGAAGAGCACGTCGACTCATTTCCTCTTTTTCCCCAGCCTCAATTCTCTCTCGCTTTTTACCATCTGGTATCTCCCTTCCGCTCTTTCTCCACGGGCTAGGTTGGTAAACACGACTTACAATTTCGTGGATACATACACAGGGCGACGAGTTACATCAGGAACCGACCTCTCATGAGTAGAAGCGAGAAGACATCAGTAGGAAATAACCTTATCCCCGCTGTATGCCAGTGCAAACCCTTGGGCCATTACACCAACTGCAATTCCGAGCGCTGCGTATTTACGGACATCTCCTCTTCTCTTATTCTCCTTTTTTTTACTTGTTTTTTATTTATTTATTTATTTATTTATTTTTTTTTCAAAAAAAAAAAGTGGGAGAAAGATGCAGGGGATGGGGTGGTACTGAACGATATAGAATAGAAAAAAAATAAAAGAGTCGACGCCGTGTATATATACAGGATGCTTCCGCTCGTTACCACGGCGCCTTATTTTTAGCTTCGGGCGCACTGCTACATATCTCCAACGGCGACTGGCAGAGACGCGTTTACTTCTCCCTTTTTTTCTTCCCTTCATTCTTCAGCCCTTCTACTCTCGCTGGTAACTAAAGGGAACCGCAAAAAGCTGTCGCGTCTCTGCTCTCTCAATTCCCCAAAATTCGTCTATTTAAGTTTTTATAACACTCATTCCTATTTCATACTCTCATTTTTCTTGTCCCTCAGCGAGAAGTTCACAGGAGTTTTAGGAGGTGGAGAGCATTGATGAGAGATAGGGAAAGGTCAAAGTGTCGGAGAATTTCTGTCTGTTTTTTTTTTTGCAAGTGAGAGAGAGTTTAGTGAGGTCCATTGTTTCCGGCATATCGAGTGGAACTCTAAGAGTAGAGTTGAAATGAGGAAAGAAATCTTAAGAATCTTATTTGTGACCATTTCTATGGTAGACGACAATTCATCGAAAACTTTGGGTTCTTACACAGAGTCGGCGGTTTTAAGTATTATTATCAGGTCATTATCAGTTCTTTTCAAGTTCAATAATAAGTCCATTGACTATTACAATATTAAATCGCATTCTTTTTCTTACATAATCTCGTTGCTGGTTACCAATCGAGCTCAGCAGAGAGCTTCAGCAAAATGTTCACGCGAACCCCTATCTATAAATAGGAAGTTCATTTTTCCTAATATCCTATAGTATAAAGCGGTTAGAACGTCTCGATGTATTCTAGTTCGATTCTAATTCAAAAACCGATGACAATATTGTACTCCTTGAAAAGAGGCGGGCGGGCATCTATTCCGAGAGAGATGCATAAGTAATTTCCAATATCCGTAAATAACCTACGGGACTTGAGTAATTTAATCAACTTTGAGGTTTGAAACATTGAATTGAAGATATTATCACTTAATTAATTGATCAATCTATCAATAAATCCATTGATCCAATCATAAATTAAGAACTCGGTTTAATAGACTCAACTGCGGCGCTTTCTCTAAGGTCTTACTCTTGAGGGCGTATGTAAAAATTGAAGGTGTAAATTGCCTAAATTACCTGAAGAATGCAGCCTTCCTTGGTCGCTAAGTCTAAAGACGAAATGAAAAGTAGCATAAGAGAATACAAAATGAGAAGTATTCTATATCTTGGACATCCATGAAGCAGTTTCAATGATTGATGTATATTCTGAAGATGCAATAGTTTTTCATTCGGCACGATTCTCGTACGAGTAATGCAGGCAGTTTGGATTCCAAGTGTTCCCATTCCACTTTTCATCACATTCCATATCCTATAACATTTGATTTTTATCTCAAATCATGTCCTCTCGTGCACCATGTGCATATCATTTGCCGATGAGACTGGAGATGGTGGGTAAAGGGGAACATGACAATGTCAACGAGACTGTTGGCTGGAAAGCCAACCTCCTCTTTTGCTAAAGTCCACAGGAAGTACCGTAAACTATGTATATCCGTCGTAAAGGGAAACGGAGGTGAATGAGAAGGATAGAAGCTTCACTAAGAACGTTTATACGATTCGCTAGCTCTACATTTCCGATTCGTTAAACCCTGGTATATGCTGCCTCACTGACAAGACTTTACGACGCAAAGTTCACGCCATTTTTCTGGGCTAGTCTTTTTATTTAATGACAGAGCCATCGTCTTACGAATTTAATGGAGCTTCATCAAGGCTTTTTATCACTGGAATTAAATTAAATTTTGTATAAAAGTCCTGTCCTCACCTTTTAACTATTTCGTAATCCTCTGTGGTAATGTGGAAATCATTATTTTCGCCTGATGGAATATTTTCTGAGGGAAATGATTTTATCATCGGCAGGATCTCCAACAGCTAAATTGACTCTAATCTTTTTTCTACTTCGTTCCTCAGTGTTTCATCAATGTTTATGCTCACTGCAACATACCTCCAGCGCTTCTCCGTAAAAACTAAATCTCATCCCCACAGCCATTCGGCCACCGTCCATTACTTTCCATCGTCATGTGCTTTCATTTTTGAATTCCGAATGTGGAGAAAAAGTACTCTGCAATTTTTACAAAGCCACTGGCACGTTATCATCACCAGCCAAGTACATAGTACAAAAGAAAATACCGACAAAAAAAAAATCACCTTCTAATTTTCCCGGAATACACGCGCTCAGTGTTCGCCCAGGAAAATTAACGAGTAGTCCAGAGTGTAATTACTTTTCCCGCTCATACATCCACCACGCGATGCAGTATCAATATATATTCCTTCCCGGGGACTGACTGAAAACGAGTGGTCGCAGTATCAATAAAAAAAAAAAAAAAAAAAAGAAAAAACAAGAAGAAAAAGAGAAAAACAATATTTAAAAAAAGGCATCCTACCACTCGATAGTAGGATGCCGATATTTGTATTCGTATTTGTTTTTTTATTAGGAATACTGCTAATACTGAATTATTTCAAGTCCATTGTATGGGTGTGGAATTTGAATGGGGTCGGTTCGGTGTAGTGGAACTTAAAAAAATGAGAGTCAGTCGAAAAATATTTTATGGATGCACAGTGAAATATGGAAATTTGGGTAAACCCGAGATCTGCTTGTATTCGATGGGATCGCAATATTTATTTAGTTGGTATTTTTATTTACTGTGGTAACTAAAAATTGGGTATGTATAAAAGGGACATTTGAAAAAATAGTGTATCTCGGGGATGAAATTAATTGATTTCATTCGCTTACCCATAAATCATAGATCCCATGGGCAAATAAAACGTAAAACGTCACTCAATATTTATCTGAATAAATCAATAAATACTTCTATGCTTTAACAAATTAAGAAACAACAAAAAAACTAATGAATTATTTTGTCTTTCTGTTGCAGGTTAGTCACTATCCATATACTATCAAGTGAACGTACAATACGTAAAGTCAGACGTGCATAAAAAATCCTATTACCTCGTAGATTTTCGATGGCAACGATATTCGTGAGTTTAATCTAGCAGATTTTACTCTCAAGGATTAATTTTAAAACCGAACGCGGGTGTGACCGCTGTTGAGTATTAAATTTTTAAGCTCCTCTCGTTTAATACCACCCCTCTTTCGCCTTCCGTTGACTTTTATCCTCTCTCTTTTTACGACACTCGTTCCGACAAGAACAAATGAGTTTTGCAACGCGAGGCTAGCAATAATTCGCAGCTTGCTAATGACGAAACAAACAGGAAAATCTAAGCATAAATAACGCCTTCGATAGGTCACCCATAAATTATCCCCAAAATGGGCTGATTTAGATTTTCCTGGATGTAACAAGCAAACTTCTCCATTTCCCTCGTAATGATTTCTCCGCCCCGGAAATCGATGGTGCATTAATTTTTCATACGCTTCACCAATAACGATATACGGTTTTTAGAATTAACTCAGTGGCCTGTACACGCACCGCATAATTATCACCGTGTATACTAGAGTAGGCAGTAGTTGGTGTTCGGTTGAGAATACACATGCGTTACATACTCAATCGCATGCAAATTATACTAATTGCTATTGTCATTAGCATTCTCACACTAACAAGGTACCTCAAAAAATTACTATTTTCAATGCGTTATTTGTTAAGCGATAATTTAACTAATTCTTCAATTTGTTACGCATTCATAAATTCATTTGAATCGAATAAATCCATTTGCTTTAGTGTTGACGTGATGCAACACTGTAGGTTATGTTGAGAATTTGAATGGCTGAGGTGATTAAGCTTTTTGCCACGTGCATACGTAATTTATGCTATTATTCAATTCGTTGGGGTGTTTCGGTGATTCCATTATGATAATTTAAAAGGAGAGAGAGAGAGAGAGAGAGAGAGAGAGAGAGAGAGAGAGAGAGAGAGAGAGAGAACGTTGTAATAGAGGGGGGGAAAGAGGGTGGCTCTCGGAAATCCAGGCGATTTTTTTACTTATTTCTCGCGCGCATAGTAGAGTAATTTTCAATGCATACACACAAGTTACAGGCAAAAAAATGATTTACTAAATTCTCGAGCACAGTTAAACATGAACTCTAATTATATTAACAATTTAATAACTTGTCGCTTGTCAAATGGGTAATGCGGTGTCGCTTTATAACTTGAAAGAATGATAGAGCGACAGAGCGCAAGATGGCCAAGACCGAGGCGCAAGGAAACTTTCTGGGGTTAAATTTCATACCTCCGACGTTAATGCCGGTAACCTGACAACTTTTGGATCACTTACAAGCGTATAACCCTAGAATAAATAGCATTCTTCAGAAGCTGGGTAGTTTGTCAGTTCGTTCGTTAGTTCTCAAAGCATTAGAAATTGGAGAGCTAGGTAGTGGTGTTTGACCTGCTTGCACAAAGAGAAAAAGTTGCTAATTTCCCGAATCAATTGTTATTCTATTTTAGGCGAAACTTTCCTACATCTTTCCCTACAATACTGACAAGTTAATTATTTTAAGCGCCTAAATTTTCATTCTACTTTATTTGATTCTTTGCAATTTCTTTCATACTGTGCATTTGGCAATATATTTTTCAGTTTTCCGTAACAATTACTATTCCGATTGCTAGTCAGAACAGAGCTCATTCCATTATTGAATAGATCATTCCAAATAGATGAACGTTCTACTATATTGTGCCATATATTTCTAGCTATTAATGTGCTAAACTTTGCATTATGATCCCCATCCTCCGTGGATTAACACTCTCGCGTAAACTCTGTAAAAGACGTTAGAGCCGATTTTCATCAGCTAATTATCTAGTTGTATCACCTTTTACCCTGACTTTTAAATGTACATATTTAAGTCCCTGATTTATATCCTCAGAGTGAATTTCCTTTAAACACAGCGGTAGACTATTCTGTGTAAATTTGAAATGACGTTTCGACAAATTTTCGCTAGAAAGAGTCCATATTTTGAGAGAAAACTCTTCTTCGTAACTGGAATTTTCATCAATAATGCAAAGCAAAAATCCCACTTGTCAGTCAGAAATCATGTATTCGTGCATGTTAACATGCAAGGTCATGTCGACGGATGTGGGGTTATGCAAGTGTGCAACCGTCCAACACTGGGATTGCATGTCTTGGTATAGCATGCGCCTAGGAACTCTTGCGGTTTTTCCATTGTGTATCCGATGTTTTGTAGTCAGTTTCAACAGAACAGGGAGTTAAACGGGGTCAATGACACTTATGAGCACGTGGCCTCTGACAGGTTAGAGGGCTCAGCACCCAAGTTTATCCGTCACACGGTAGAACGACCAAACTCTTATCCCATCTTTGCGAGTCTTCAATTTTCTCATAATTGATTTTTGTGAGGTACTTTTTGTACGAAACGATAGATAACTAAAAAACTTTTCCGGCATTGGATAAAAAATAAAAACACCAATTGGAAAATCTTTCCAATTATTCCAACTCGTATTAGACCAAAGGGAATGAGAAGTTAGCAATTAAAGTGCCGCTCAATGGCACCAGTAACAGATTTCCTCAATATCTGGGGCATATAAATCACAGCTTTTGCAATTTTTCACATGAACGCTAAACAAAACAAATGATTTATCCTGGCGTTTTATTCGAAGGAATCTCGGATGACATTGTTGGCTTTGGTTGTTTCAATTGTTTGATTTAGGATTGGCTAGAGGAAAATTCTTCCACGTTGAATCAAATATGTTGGGAGTTATTTCCTGAGCCGAGGTTTTCACGTTCAATCGCATGTGCAGTATTCAACCTCCAAGTCGTCGACATTCTGCCGTTGAAAGATTTTTGGTCCACCGAGACTCGTAAGAATCGGTGTGGGTTTGGGGGCTTGTCAGCCGACTACTCTCTTTACTCCGGATTCTCACTCGGTTTGCTTCTACAACCCCCTCTGGAACCTCAAATATTTACCTTTTACGTTGGGAAAATCCTTCCTGGAGCTTTCAAGTAGATTATCCTTCTTTCCCTGGAAAAATATGTTAATAATGAATGATAACATGTAAATGTTCATCAATGATATCAATTATCAATTTTCATCGAGAAGCATTGCAATAATTTTTCCTCACGTCAAAATAAAGAATGCTATTACAACTTGATAGAGCACCAACTCTAATATTTCCCACCGAGTCTTATTGAAGATAAAATAGTAGAAAACTTTGCCATTTGAAAAGGATAAAACGTGAAACATTGAAACGACGGAAACAACGACACCATTGTGTGTTGCACTTTCTTGGGCAAAAAGAGATGCCCGCTGGAAAAGGGAGTTAGGTGAGATAAAATCGTAGTGGAAAATCACCAGGGAGTCCCTCCTATCGTCGTCTACGTTGTCGACCCGTTGTCGACGTTCCCCTCGTTCGTTGTCGCGGACGGAAGGGAAAGTCCAAACACGAGGAGTGCACTTTCTTGTACATCGGCCCAACGGGTGTTGCCTTGTTACGTTATACCTATATTGAGCCAGTGATGGTGGGGCGAGACGTCGGAAGAAGTTGCTACCGTGTCCCGTCACTTTGCTCCACCATTCTATCGCGTGAAAGCTAGAGAAGGAAAATGAGAGAAAAAAGCATAAAAAGAGAGGCTAAGATTGGCTCGCTGTATTCCTTTTTCAATCCCCAATGGGACTAAAGACATCTCGAGACCAAAGTTACTTCTATTTTTATTTTATTTTTCCCCCCTTCTGTCTCTTGTTGACTCTTCTGACCCACTCACCTTCACTCATCCCTAAACAGATATTTCATTAAAATAACGAACAGCCCGGGGAAGAAGGAGCTATGGCGCTTCAATTAAATAGAATAGAACATTAGCTGATGGAATCGTCAATTTGTTTGCGCACTCGTAATGAATTCTCTGGCTACGAATAGATTCAACTCGCGTATAATCAAGTACTCGAGCGAAAGGGAGAACAATTAATTAATAAATAATGACGCTGTTGTTTGTCAAGTTTCAATGTGGAACTATATTGAGATATGTTATCGGTAAATGTAGCATCCATAGCCACTAATTGTCAACAAATTATCCGTAATTGCAGAGTGTTCACGAGACTTGGCACTCGCCATAATTTTAATAGGATTTTTGTTTGACATCTTGTGCCAGTTTAATTCAATAACAATAACAAAAAAAAAAAAGGATATTACCTTCAAGTCGAAAACATGTCATAAATTGTAAGTGAGGACAATCATTTTTTTTTTCAATCTTTTTTGGAATTTTATCACGACAGCATTAGAAAATTGAATCCTTCATCTCCGCCCGATACCCGATGCGGTAATGCGGCGTCATCCTGTCCCATGAAAAGATGCTTCGACGAAAACCACAAAGAGAGTTTTCCTATTCTTGTTATACTTCCACCATGAAGAGGTGTAAAGACACCTCGAAAGGCGAATGGAAGCCCCCCAACGGAGTAGCAGAGCTTAGGTTTCTATTCTGCAGGCTTTCCCAGTTGCATCACCCTCACCTCCATGAATTCTATTCAACATTTTCCCTCACAAGATGGCGCACGTCTTGAACATTCAGCGCCATCGTGCAACGTATTTATCAGACTTTGTCCTCTACCTTCTACGTTTTTTTTTTTTTTGCCGCTCAACAGTTTCCACTGTTTCCATTGGTGAAAATACACCTCCAGTAATAAATTGGCATTGCGAATGTCAGCAACTGGTGAAAGTGATATTCTCCCTGGAATGCTGACTGAATAATCTACTCTAGCTTTATTGCACACATTTCATCTACAAACTATCTCAAATTGTACAAGTCTTGAATTGAGACTACTTTGCACATTTTCAAATTACAATTTTTTGAGTACAATCGTTCACATGCAAAGCAGTGGAATTATTCACTTACTTAGCTATACAACAATTGAATTCACGTAATCACGTATTCCAAGATTTTTATCTCCAGCCTTCTCATAATACATGATTCTATATTTTTGTTCTAACATACTTTACATTCATGTTGAAAGTCCAAATATTATCATATGAAAATTCAGAAGATTTTCCAAGAGACAATTCCATTCTTTGCATGTTCTAGTGTAGTACCTTGAATTTTCTGTTGAGAAATGAAAACGGCACAGAAGGCGAAAGACCGAAGCAAGGAAGAAATGGGAGAGAAAGAGAGAGAGAGAGAGAGAGAGAGAGAGAGAGAGAGAGAGAGAGAGAGAGAGATCGAGGATATATGTGTGTGTAATGTGTATGTGTGTGAGGGAAGAAAAAGCGCAAGACGAGCCGCGAAGAATCCTCTCGTTGCATTATCGATGAATCCTCAGCACGATCGCATTACCTACTTCTACCGTTCGTCTACTCCCGTTTCCCTTGTAAACGTGATCCCCAAAGGTTCTTCTCCTATTCGTTCTACCCTACCCTATACCCTTCTACGTAGAAATAAAATAGAAAGAAGCGAAAAGGGAGGAGAAAGTTAACTTCGTTGTGGCGTTGAGACGCTCGTCTTACACATACCCGTCACTCAGAGGTACTACCCTGTCTTTACCAGGTTTCTTACGTGGTATTTTTTCCTGAACATACTTCGGATTTCATTTTTAGTAGTTTTAGTGATATCGCTCGACAGAAGAGCGAGAGAAGAAAAGATAAAAGGAATCGTCGAATTGCACATGTCCTTTTCCTTTCCGAAATGGACAAGGAGTGGGTCTTCTCTTGGAATACATCCTCCCAAATTTTTGGAACAGTATTAATGACTTTTCAATTTGCGGCTGGTTCCATCTATATCACAGAGAAGATTGCGCCAGCTTCCCCACTATCCAACTCAGCTCTGAATTATATACTAAGCGGAAAATTTCAGAGTCTCCCCTCTAAAAAGGATAACTGAAAAAGCTTCAACAGTTTTTTCTTCTTCCCCGTGAGCATGAGAAACTGAAATTCAGATAACGCATTTGCCATTCGATTTACATAGTTCGCTCAGTTTTTTGTTATGACATAAAAATATGAATAAGTAGGGAATAAGTAGAAGGGAGGACAACACCCTAGGAAGAAGTGTATATTCAACAAATCAGGTAGAAAATATCAGCGTTCAATCTCGTAAAGAGGTTTCATGTTTTATTCAGCTGTATTTCCCCCCCATCAATTGCTACATTCACGGTGGAAATAAAATTAAAAATAAACGACAGCAGGCGGTAGAAAAGAAGTGAGTAAATCTGAAATAGTGAGGAGAATTTAACCTGCATGTAGATTGTAGTGCAAGGTACCTCAAAAACACCGGCAACAAAGAGTGTTCAGTAAACGTAGTCGGTTGGGAAGAAGACTACGATCTATAGAAAATGAGTGGGATGTAGCAAGTGGAATGAGGAATGAAAATGTACTCCAGAGAAATGTTGTTTTTTTTTCTCCATTTCTCCTCTCTCATTTCTTCTCTTGTGAAGGAAAAAAAAAACTCAGGTATCTCAGGATTTTGATGAGCGAATTTGATTCACGATGTTCCTCGCAGTGGGAAAACGGAAAGTATATAAACGATGATTTACTAGGAGAGTCGGCTGTCAGCTTGAGAGAGGATATTCTCAGTTTTCCACGTTCCTTCATTTTTTCACCATCACCCCCCTCCTCTTCTACAGGCCGTGTGACGTCACCGGTAATGCAGATCCTATCTTATCTGGGCTCTTTGTGTTCTGCAGGCCGATTTACGTCCTTCTAACCCCTACCAACCCTTTTTCCATGAAAGTTACCTTCCTTGCTTCCTTATTCCTTCCTCTCTATTTTACATCCCCAATTTTTTTTTTTCTTTTCAATTTATTAGCTTGTAAAGAAGGCGCGCGGGGTATTTATATGAAAATCCCCGATGTCGAGGAAATAAGTATGGCAAGGATGGCCTGGTTAAGTAGAGCGGACGAAGGAGGAAGATGATTATTGAATGGGAGTGAATAAGATATTCTACAATGGTTGCCCTGGGTTTCCCTATGAGCCTTCAATGGTGGCGCTGTGAATACCATCTGGGGGATCCACAGCATTTCACGATCATTAATTGCCGACAGCTGATGAGTTGCAATGAGCTTTGTTTAATTAGCAAGTTGTGTTGCGGTGGAGGAGCGACGGTGGGCTCATGAATTCTAGAGTGAATAGGGAGAAGTAGAGTGATTGTAATATGGGCACTTATAGTTTGGCTATTGTTCCAAATTTCTGAATCATTTTCGAGAACTTTGGCCAAAGTTTTGATGAGTTATTTTTAGTTTAGAGTGTTGTTTCACAGGTATTGCGAATTTTCAACCATATTGAAACATACTTCTCCTGTCATGTGCATAATGTGAAGCTAGTTGTACTCGTTTCAACATGATATTAATGCATTAACATGAGGAAAGATGTTTAATGTAATGACTGTAATGAGAGACTCTTCTGATTCTTTGATTTAATAACTGCAAACAGGCCATGAGTGGATCAAGCAATCCTTCACATTACAAATTACACATTGCCATTCAATTTTATTGGACAACAACAATTTGGATTTCTCTTGCTATGTGGTTAATTTAAGCACAGTTGCAATGATTTGAAAAGGAAACCACACTTACCACAATTAATCGAACATTCCAGATGGTTTGAATGGAATATTGAGTGCTGTATTATATTCGGGCATCATATTTGTCTTCTGGCTGTTGGCCTATTTCAGAACACATTTGGAATCTCATTCAGATAATTTTAGGACAGTTCTACTAATTTCCTCAATAAATCATGTTTGCCGGAATTAGTCAAAGGTTCTTAATAGCTTTGAACCCGCATTAAACAGAGCCACTGTATGTTGATCTTCTCTAGGAATAATTCCCCATCGGATTGATCCAATTGTGGCGCTGACAAATGGACGCTTTGATCATTAATTCCCGTCAGTTCAACTATATCTGCCGCACCGAGAAAGTCTAGACACGTCTACTCCTGAAAATAGACACGTATTCAGAGACTATAATAACCTCTCCAACTGGTTGCCATAAAAGCCATCTGAAACATTGATGGAAAAATATCAAATCAAAGGACAAAATCTCGAGGAAAAAATTGAACTCTCAACCGATGATGGTAAAGATAATTACTACATCCAACCGAGCTGAGGTGGCTCATATAACGTTGGACGGAATAAAATCTCATTTCTATGCGCAAACCTCACTCGCATCACTTTCTCGATGACCACGTCCCTGCGATATTCTCACCCGAGATAATTGAGTCACCATCCCTAGATTCTCCTCCCCGTCACCATCACGTTCAGGCTGTTTAACCCGGTGCCAATAAGGGGCCGTCGAGATACTGCCAGCCAAGTCAGAAGCAATATAGCCTTGTGCATTTTCAAACTTTATAATGATTGCCAATTATCGAGCACGAGGTGTCAGTTCTTCATCATCAAGTTTATAGCTTGAGGTTTATAAAGTTTGATGGATTTGAGTTGTGATTTATAAGAAATCGAGAGATGTCAAGAATTTTGTCCTTCCAGAAGTTGTTCAATCTCGCCAAGAGGCCAGAGGATATCTTCCTAAATCAAATTACCAATCTCATTAAAGTGTATTATCTATCATCTGCGAGATTCGCATTTAAATATATAAAAATCCTGAACAGAAATCGCAAGTACTGAGAAGAAAATCTGTGTTGGCTGGATTGGTGTTTTACGTCTTTTATCCAGAGCCACATTCTGTCTCATCCAGTATCCCATGCACCAATGTAAATGAGTAAGAGAGACCGAAAGATGCGAAACGACGCTGGCTGGCTGGCTGGCTGGCTAGCTGGATGCGGTTTACCGCGTCGGTGGCGCGTTTAATTCTACCGAAACTAATTTGTCCGGTTGAATAGCCGCGATTTGCACTGCACACTCATTCAGATAGTGTGAACTGGCCACAAGGGAAGAGACTAGAAAGAGTAGTTAGTGCAATATTTCTCTCATGTATTCGATACGGCCAAATCAGAGGTAGGAGAAATACGAGAATCCAATTAGAGCGTATAATAAAGTTTCCCGAGTTGTGTACAAGTGCCATAATAGAATATTTCAAATTTCTGCTAGCGTGTGGCCATTGGAATGTCAATATTTGGAAGGTCTCTATTACAGATGTCGGTGACATTTGTGTGAGTCTCTTATCAATACAGACAATTAGAATCATTTGCCAGGATGATTCATCTGAAGAGCATGTGATCGTCAAATATCTTCATTTATTTTCTACAAATATTCAACAATTCTGAAAACTCCTCCAACTCTCATCGTCCCAATTCATTCAAAGTTGCGAACTTGGTCGGGAAATGAAAAAAAAACGTTTAAAAAAAAAACAAAATCTCCTTGGTAAAGTAAAAAAATTCCTCTGCTCCTCCTTCCATCATTTTCCGCGAGACTTATTCGATTACTTTCACCCCAGTATTTTCGAAAGTGTAAATGCAGTGTGAGTACAAATTCCAACGGCTTTAAACTCTGGTTAAGGGGGTAGGAGTTTCAAACTAATCCAAGCAAGAACTGTCGAACTGAGAGTCGACGCTCTGAGACTCCCGCATATCTTCTCACATTCCTAGGGTGACTTCTCTTCTTCCTTATGCAGGCCTTCAAGACTAGGATTGTCTCACTCTATTCCACTTCCCGTGGCTCCCCTCCCTTTCTTCCTCAGCGTATTCGAGTGCTTACACCGTGAAACGCTGAGTAATCACCCTGCCACGCTCCGTAATCAGTTGCTGGGTGGAGAGAGGGGGGGGGGGGGTTCAGTTATTCGAACGTTTTGACGTTTCAGTAATTAAAAATAGCATTCTATGATATTTCCAGCCACTTGTTCGTTGCTGGAAAAATTAAACCAAACGTCAGTTCCATTATCTTTCCCTCATGTATTTGTTTTAATTAGCGAAATGAAATATTGTCATTCATATATTGGGAACAATCGTGTTTCATAAATTTGACATGTGACATGGATATAATATTCTCAATTTTTTTGAGAGAAAAATATAATTACCCTTTTTACGTTGATAAAGTTAGCTTTGGATGGATTTTCATAATTTTTGTTGTCCTTCATTGAAAATTTCCGTAGACGGTGAAAGCAGAGGGCATCTGCCAGAATATGTATTTGTAGGTCAGCGTGAGCATCCGTTTTGAATGGCCTCTTCTTGGATTCGATTCTTATGCTTATGCTTTTAAATGCCCTTCTCTCAACCTTTTCATATTCCAAAGAGCATCGAATATTCAAAGGATAGAAGCTCAAAGTCTCCCTCTACATTCTGCATAACTTCTATAATTTTCTGAAAATTGGGAAAATCTTGGCCATCAAAGACTGCCAATCTTTCTCATAAATATACTTTAATAAATCATGACAATGATAACAAATGAATAAAAGATGGTATGATTGATGCAGTCTCTTTCGTCAAAAATTTCACCCAGTGTGTAATAAAAGAAAATGCGTTTATTTAAACTTTTCACATCGAGTCGCGTTGAGTACATGGTAAATTTTCATAGAAATAAGAGGCGGGGGAGATTTCGAAGGAAAAGACGGCGAACGTTACCGAAGGAGAAATGAAGAAAAGGTGTCGTAAAAGTTTATGACCGGGTTACGTATACATGGCGTGAGAAAAAAATAGGAGAGGAAAGGGCGCGCCAACTCTTATCCCTCAGTGTTTGTCTACGATCGCATAAAATGAAAATGATAAAAAAAAAACGTATTGTGAGGGTGTTGTGCAGGAAGTCTTGAGAAAATTTGAGTCTCAAGATCTCGTGATGATGGCAAATTAATCTGCAAATGGATAGCAATTATAAATAATTTCCATTGACAATGATAGGCTTCTATGTATAATTAATTTTAAAAAAACCATGAATTACGCTATATTCATAATTTATACAAATTCCCTTGCAATGGTTTACCCTCACACAATGAGTTTGAAAATGGAAATTAGTGAAGATAAAATATTCAAACTAAATTAGGTGGAAAACGAAAGCCATGGTTGAGAAGTATTTTTTTCTGTTAGCACAAAATTTCACTTATCCCACCATTATTTCCCCTCTCTCTCTCTCTCTCTCTCTCTCTCTCTCTCCACTGCATCTACCCTCGAGAGTTTGCTGACTATCCCCCAACGCTAATATCACTCGGCGACTTTATGCCCTATTCGTGGGTTTAACCTTTTTTTAAAAACTTCCAATCAGGAGGGAATAAAATAGCGGAAGAGACGGGGGAAAGACACGGCTAATGAATTCAATAATCAACATATCGAGTTTTTTTATCGTTTTAACTTGTGAAAAAAAAAACCCTCTATATTTTGCCATCAAGTAAACAGTTCTTTACAATCTAAAAAATAATATATATATATTCGGATTTAAAACATTTATAATTCTATTAAGCATCTGGCTTCCCATTTTTAAATGATAGAGATATTTTTATCTCTAAAAATCATCCATAATCATAAAAATATAGCGATTCATGGAAAATTTAGAAAATGAAGAATACCACTAGTTAGAAATTTCAATTTTCACCCTTCATACATGTTGTTTGCCAACTTTCCTGGCAAGTGCCATTTCATCTTACAATTGAATAAGGCCCGTCGCATCCTCTGAACTCGGTACAGAGGCTCTCTGGCGCACGTAAGAGAATTCCAAACGCGTCTTTACCACATCGGTATAGTGGGTTGTAAAAGGCCCCAACCCCATTGCCGGATTTCCCATGGGAATAAAAGCCATTACTAACGGCGACCAAGCGAGCGCATGGAGACATAAGAGAAAATGGGGTTGGTTTATAACATAAAAGCGAGAGGTCAGGATACTACAGAGGGAGAGGTCCCGCTCATTTCGAGCCATCTCTTCATGATGAAGGGGATTAATGGATGAGTGATTCCACGCGATTACACTATTTGATTGACATTCCTCTGATTAATTCGGCTATATCTTAATTAAATCTTTGGGATGTTGGGATTGATATTGCACATTGCAGAATTCAACACCATTTTCCATAATTTCTGGCAAACTTGACAAATTTTCCAAAATACTTCATCTCGTCTATCATTGTTATGAAGCAAATTTAAATTGCCTTAAAAATAAAGTAGAATTCGATGAAACCACAAGAGGTTCTGAAGGTAGATTATTTTCGTCAGCTCTTAAAATTAGAGTTACGAATTTCTAACTTATATCTGAGAATATTCCAATATTATTATTACGTAGACTCTGGTTATTTATGACCGTGGCTTGACAAGATGTAATTATAGCAATTGTAAAATTGGAATTATCCAATATTTTGGATGGCTTATGTATTTTCGTCCAACTATTGAGATTCTGAGTCGGAGACCCGGCGCGAGTGGAGAGAGGAAAACGGAATTAAAAATAATGGAATACAGCATTGTGTTGTAAAAAATACACTTAAACTTTAATTCTACAGGAATTCACGAAATATTAAACACAGAGGCAAACTCTGAGATTCTTCCTGATGTTGTTGATAGAATATGAAATATGCGGCAGTAACCCCCCATTAAAATTTCAGTGTTGCTCCTCCGCATATGGTAATTGAAAGGCTGGGTAACGTAACGTCGAATGCAAGTCCGGAAGCCAATTAACACTCTCGGTAGTCCTGCCACACGTGAGTGTTACTGTACTCGTCCGAGTGTCAAAACATACAGTGGAAAATGTACGGGGAAGGGGTCTTTTCATACATGAAAACCACCCTAAACCTCAACTACCATTTCCACTCACTCCCATGGCGCATATTGCTCGTCATCCAACTAGAGATAAACCTTTTGCCTACACTGACAGTGTATCCCTGCTAGAGAGATTTTCTATGTAGGTTCTCTATGGTTTGCTATTCTACGTGGTTATCCTGTGTATACAAAAGCTAACTAATCGCAGTCTTGGGTGCAATTTACAACCGCGATACCGCAAACATGTTTTAGTTTCATATCCGTTGTGCTAATTTTTTTACTCATGAATTTTACGCATTCGTCTCTTTTTTTTCGGGGACAAGAGGCATTTTTCGAGGAAAAGTTGGAGAAGGCATTTCATTGCCAGTTGGAAAATTAAAAGAAAAATTTGTTCTAATGCAAAATAGCCGTGAACAATATTTGATAAATCAAAGTTTAATGTTTTTATAGTTGTTTCTCGATTGCTATCCTCATATAATAATTTTTAATTTTATATCCTCTTCGTCCACTTCTAAGCGGTTGGGAAATAAGATTAGTCCTTGTTGAAAGCATACATCCACTACAGCCCTCTTCTCTACACTTCTCTACTCTCGGTTCTCGTCGGTAGAAAAGCAAGTTAACAGGCAGGTTTTTTCCTAGCATATGACTCGCACAGCACTCTATTTTTTTATTGTGCTTAATTTAAAAAACAGAGTTTGGAAGAACGTTTCTCGTACTCACCTATATACGGTTGTCTTATCTCTCCTATGATAATCTGGTGGAACGATACATTTCATTGCGGTTGTGCGTTGCCAAGTTAAGCTTTAAAGAAATTTGATAAATTTCCTCTGATCACTCGCGGCATAATTTTGTTCTTCAACGAAACAATTATTTCATCACCTAACAGACTGAAATAAAAACCGCTCCATTCCGTCCAAACCCGAAAAAATGTATGACAATTATCCTCCGAAAAATTTCTCCACTCCCTCAAGTCATTCTCCACCCGTTCCCTAACTCTACAACTCCAGTTCCAGTGCAATTTTCTACCCACACGTTTGTCACATTCCTCGCCTCCCCAGAAATGGCTTTTAATGTCTCTCCCTCTCTTCATTCTATTACATTTTTTTTCCTTCCTCCATCTAACGAGGAGTCATCTCGCTCCGGTGCGTCGGGTAGTTGCCAACCACCGCACGACGAAGACCGAAAAAGTCAAAACGCTAACGCCACACTCCGGCTATGAGCATCAGGAACGATAATTGCGCGGTGGAAACGAGAACCCGACGACAACAGATGGTACAATTCGTGGCATTGCTTTCACGGCACTTTTTTCACTCAATTTTGTTTTTTTTTCCCCCCTGGACTGGTGGGCTAAAATGTGTCTTTTTTTATCCAATGTTTTTTTTTTGCATTCCTCCGCGTTTGTTGTCTCTCGTTTTACAATTTTTCTTGTATTTATTTTTTTTTCGTTTTTCGTTTCCACAATTTCTCGCTTTGTTCCCGGTTATACGGTTTCTCACTGGTCCAAAGCGCCTTAATAATCGGGCGGACTGTGTGTGTGCATGTGCAGCGAAAAGAAACACTGAAAAATCACTCGGGCATATAATGATTTTGATTTTATTTCATAGGATTGTTTCGCTTTATTCGAATAAGTGAGAATTTCGGTGAATCGCTGATTTCGTTTGTAATGGAATTGAGTAGGGGTGAGTGTGGGACAGTGTAATCAGGATTTTGGGCTCAATAGGGTTCAAGTGAGGACTGACTTCAGAACGGGCAAGGGAATTGCCAAATTTCATTTTGAATTTGGCAGTCAAATTGTGGGTATTGAAATTGGTGTGGAAGTGAGGGCTTTAGGGAAATGTGACCATTTGAAGGGAAATTAATTTCAGGCTCTAGCTTTGAATTTCATTTTGATTTAAAGGGTTAAATAGGGCTGTAGAGAGGGAAACAGTTTAAAGACCCCTTAAGCTTTACCCGAAACAAGGTAATCTCAGCCTCTTAAAAAATGTGTGCCTCCCCTCGTCTTATGAAACCAAAATTATTACTCTAGAAATTTTATGATTTACATAAACATGAGACTATTTCCCTATATCACCTAAATCTTGTTTGTCCAAAGTATTTTCTTTCTCTCCGTAAAAAGCCCCTTCTCCTTACACTACAAAAAACACTCCTCTACCTCACCATAAAAAAAAAACTCCTAATTCTCCGAATTTTACGTGTCCACCCCCCCGCACATTTCTGAACTTGTACTTCTGTCCACGCCATATGGCAGGCAAGTTTTTCACCCAGTAACACAAGCCCAGTCGTCGGCTTTAAAGCGGGTAAATTTGTCACTTCCCCAACCTCCTCCTCACGGTCTTACTCATCTCCCCATCCTCCTACTCTCGGCCGTCACTCCTGGGATTTAGATGTGCTGACAGCCGGGCTGCTCGGACTCTAGCTGAAGCTCGACTCTGCCAGCAAATCTACCACCCAACCTACAGCCCCCTCCCTTCACTCCCTGGGTGTTGGCTCTACCTGCTCGACGGGTGTTGGCCACCCTTTATCATAGCAATAATCCTTATTTATCTTTGCCTGTTGTGTATAAACACACTGAGGTGAGTAAATACTAGAGCAGCACCAGAAGTATAAGATGTAAACAACCTGGATAAGACGAGGGGAGCCATGTCCTGAGGTATTTTAAAGACCTCTTGTACATTTACGAATTCCTCATCTGTTTTTATTTATTTTCTCTCTCTCTCTCTCTCTCTCTCTCTCTCTCTCTCTCTTCTTTGTTTGAGTTGAGAGACGTACATGCAGTGAGTGAGCGTGAGGCCAAAAGTCTGGGGCAATATTTACACGGGATTTGCATTCAACCTCATGCTTCTCAATTATCTTTTCGACTTTTATTCCGAGTGAGTGGTATTTTCCTTTGGGATGGAATAATGTGAATTAGGTGGATTTATTGGTTCTGGGTGGGAAAAGTTTCCGCAGTTGTTTTGAGTGTGGCTATAAATTGTGGGGCGACGGAGGACAGGGGAGGAGTAGTTAATTTTGAGTATGTCAAGTTGAAAAGTGGATATAAGGGAATTGTGGAGCGCTGGAGGTTAGTCGAGGATGCTTGTTGTGAATCGAATTTTAGGATGGGATTAATGTCGAGTGTGTCGAGTGTAGTGCGGAGATTTTTCTTCATTGAGTGAAAATGATTTACCGAGGGAGAGCAGGAAGAAGAAGGGGTGATTTGTCAAGGTTTGTGATTATTAATGGTCATTTTTCACGAACTGATTCTGCCACTGGAACGCAGGATTTGAGGTCATGTGGCTTTGACGTCTATATTTTTTCGGATATTTGGGATACAGTAGCTTCGGACTGGTGATTGTAGGAAGGGAACTACAATCCAATACCACTGGAGTAATCTCTTAAGGCAAATGTATCGACTGGGAAAAAAAAGCTTCAGACTTGTCCTATATTCAATGTTAGGGCTCCCCCGCCCCCCCCCCCCCGCAATTCTTCTGCATCCATTCATCAAATACTCAAACAAACTCAGACCTCCAGTTTCATTGAGACTTAACCATAAACTAATTTCACAAGTGGACAAGTTAACCGGTGAGTGCAATCTCGGTGAGTCCAAACCACCAAACAGTTTACTTACAAGTACTTCACGTTAGTCCTTACGAACTTCCTCTACTCAACCCCAATGGTAACTGAAAACGGATTCAACGACAGTCAGTAACAGTCCCCTTGTATACACACCCCGAAAACTCGGTGTACACGAGTGCGAGGGACTGAGGGTGTAATGGTTCACTCGTCGTCGTCAAACCCTACTGGTTTCGCTGGATATACGAGCAACCAGACCGGTTTCACGAAAATACCCGAGGGAGTGGAGCAAGTACATTTAGAAGTCTCACTCCACTACCCAAATCATCAACAGCGCCAGTGACTGTCACTCCCGCGCGCCCCAAGGACTTGATTGAATAAAGTATCATTCTCTACTGTAGATCCCTTTAGTGATTAATCAGAGCTTAAGAGGACATGTCTTTTTATTTCACTCTGGCTTAGATCTCATGGGGAGCCCATGGGACCTGGAAAAAATGCCACGGCCATTATTGCTGTGATAGCATCGTCATTTTTTTCAACGAGACCTCAATTCCTCACGTCCTTCTATATTTGATTCCTAGCTTTAGTGAACCTTTTCAATCTCTCAAAGTGGGTAAGGCAACTTCGCATCAGTCGTTCAATGCAGAGACGATAAATAAATTTTAGAATGAGGAAAAAAATACCAACATAGATGGACATGGGCAATCCATTTAAATATTCAAATAGCTTTTATATTCTCTTTTGAAATAGTGGTCCCTCAAGAGGTTCGATGATTCAAAACAATTTAATCCTTAAGTAAAACTGAATTTTTTATCGTTAGTATAATTGACGGATTGAGAGGCGAATAATGGTGCGGCCAAGTCAATGGTTTTAGTTCTCATTTGTCCCCAACATTTGTACATTACATCATCTTTCATTTCCACTTTCTCACTTTATCTTAATCATACGAACTTTCATGAAAAATAAATTGTGAGAAATTACTCCAGCCACCTCTCGACGGAAAACTTTCCAACGAGAAAATTGAACGCCATTAGGATGTCCCTTTTATTTTTGATAAAAAGTACATGAAAAGAGATAAAACGAAACATGAAAAATTCACAGCTACAGGGGAGGAAAGAAAAATAACGAGTGAGAACATTACAGTTCTAAGTTATTGTAACGAGTGAATGGAGTGGAAAAAGGGCGATCAGGGCAGACAACTGTACTCGGAGTATCAAAGACTCTGTGTAAATTTTTGAATGAAAGCGATCGAAGATTGGAAAATAAATATTAACGAATTTTCCTCAATTTATTTAGCAATTGGGTTATTAATTTTTGGCCACTCACTCTCAATTAAAAAAAAAAAAAAAACTCTCACGAATAACTTTTTATCCATCCAAATACGAGTTGGAAACGCTCCATTCGATTAAACAGTTTCCTAAAAGTCTCGTGGACATCCATCCAAACATCCAATGAAAAATAAAAGGCTCTGGTGTTCGTGTTCCTTACGAGGCTCTTAAATTAAATTACATGTAGTCGCCACAGTCACGGCGCGGGCCACACTTGGCACGAGTATCATCCCCACTCCACTCTACCTACTTCTCTCCATCGTTACCCATTTTCCATTGTACGCTCGCTCTCTCTCTCTCTCTCTCTCTCGTTCTCATTCTCACTCACCCATACCTATTGCTCCCCCGCTCTCTTGAAGCTCCCGTTTCCCTCCTATGCATAATGCATACGGTATTTTGCGAGCTACCTCGGGGACGCAATTCAGAACGTCGGGCAGATCCTCCTCGGGGTGTTCCGCGATTCTCTCATTCCTGGGAGAATCGCCTACCACTCATCTCACTCTTTCACTGGAGCACCTGTCATTTTTATGTGGTCTCGAGCATTCCTTTCGCGATCTCTAATAAACACGTAAATATTGACTTCTGCAACCGTATTTTCAACAGTTGAAGTTGATTTTGGGGGGGGCTTGGAGATGGGGGAAATATTTTCTAATTAAGACAGTTTATTGTCTTGAAATTGCTAGCCAATTCACTTGGCCTGTAGCGATTTTATCAGAAGAATTCAATGTTAATCGAATTTTCGATTATTTTTCAATTTTTGTAATGAACAAAGGGATACCACAGTAATATCACGAGATTACAAGAATACTTTGATTTTTTTTTCATCCAACATGAATAAAATCGATGGAAATACGACAACTCTTGAACAGTATTCCAACCATTTATTTACAAAGGCAATCATCATTCAACTTCTAATATAATAATAATTCCGTCGATGCGAGAGGAAATATTTTATCGAAATTTTTATTGAATTCTATCCTCAATGTAGATCAAAGGAATGTATTGAATGGCTTCTGCTAATCAATATCTCATTAAGTATTAATTTTCATTCAAATGGAAATAACTATTGCATATTGCGATTACGAATTAAAAGCTATTCTACTATAACGTGATTGAATATTCTGATAAATCATACAGTGTTGCTGAAACAATTAATTGATCAAACAAAATTCATCATCTTCAAAGAATAATTTTCCCTCATTAATTCCATAATTTCCGTTATCAGCTAATTATTCAATAAATTCTATTTTAATATTCCTATATTAATTATTGATTTCTTCTTTCTTCCAGGTAAGACCCGAAATAATAAATGGCTCTTGTCAATTAGTAAATGTTGGTAAGTGGAAAATTCATTCCCTCATTAATTTATCATCACAATTAAAAGCAATCTCGGTATTGGGTATAATTCACTGACGAATTAAAACGCGAAGCTCATAAATGATTCCACAAATACTCGATTTAAATCTCCAAATTAAATTAGACAAAATCTCATTATCCATAATTAGTAAAATACCAATTTCAAGTGCACATATTCAGTCCAAAGTCCGCCATTTTTACTCAAACTCCGGCGCCACGCCTATTTTTTCACACTCTCCCATTACATTTTTTTATGGGTCCATATAATTATGGTATTATCTCGGCCATCCTGTGTTTCTTTTGCCCTTTCCATACCATCCAAGCCATTTAATGGTTATTATCATGCAAAAAGGCACTTTAATCCAACGGATAAAATGGCGCATCTCTGTAGAATAATTTTTTACCCTCTTGCTACCGATATAAATATGTATGCAAATTAAATAGGAAAGGACAGCGAATGTTGTTGAATGACGGTAGAGGCTAAAAATGATCAAGTTACGATTGCGAAAATGACTACACAAAGAAAACTCTCGAGAGTATCTATAAATTCGATTAAAGACAATTGATTTCCGTTCACTCCCCTCTCGCCAGCGAGATTGACAGGTTGAGACTGAAAGGGGTGGGGGTGAAGTGAATTCGATCTCCGATGTCACAACTTGGTGGAAAACACGTGCAAGAATTCCCTCAAGGGAGATGGACTGGAGGGTGAGAGGGGCAGTGAATCCCTCATCCGAGTCCCCCCTCGACCCAGACCATCTCCATCCCATATTTCTTCTCTGATAACTAGCGACATTGAGCACACGCAACTTAGAGCGTAGATTTTTGGAGTTCACGAGTGCAAAAAAGGAGGATAAAAATGAGGGCTGCAAGTGCACTGTACGCGCGTTGGGCGCTAGTGCGAGAGAAAAAAAAAAACAGCGGGGAAAATTAAAAGAAATGTAGATTGACTGAGGAAAACAAAACAATGGGGAATGTTCTCTCATTGGGTAAACGAAACAGATTGAGTAAAGTCTAGGAATGAGAATAAGAAGAATGAGAGGAAGTAGAGTGACTGCAGTGGATAGTACCGGAGGAAGAAAATGTGCGACAGAGGGAGGGAGGGCTCTGTAGCTGTAGGGAAACAGTAAAATTTACGGGAGTGAATTTTTATCATTTTATTTAGCTGCTATTTGTTTCGTGGTAGTTTTTCCGTCTCCAGTTCTGATGATCTTTTTCTGTTTTCTTTTCATAGATAAAATCTTTTTTCTATTTTTTTATGGCTAAGTATAATCTTTTGTCATTCTCGGCGATTCATTGTTTATGGGTTTCCGGATGAAAAGAGGGTTTGTTTGGGATTTCCGTGCAGTGAGAAATTTGAGGAGTTGTTTTATGGGGTTTGCAAATGATCACTGTGTGGAGGGAGGAGTGGAAGGGCGTCGTCAGGTGTTGTTTCCTCCATTGTTATTTGGCCGTTATTCTAGAGTTTATGTGGATGGTTTTATGATGAAAAACCATTCGAATCGTTTTTAAAGGATTTTACGATTTTTTAGGAGTGGGGTTTGTCATTCGGTAGGACCTCAGGCTGTTGTCTGACGATGTCTTGGTTATTTCTGATGAAACCCTATTATCTTACCTGACTTCTGCCATTTCTGTAGCAATTAGCGGTGTTTTTTTTTTTTCTACTCGAGAATTTCTCTTGTTCAATTGCTTTTCTAATTACGGCTTGAAATTTTTTTAAGGGTCGACTTTATTTCTAGATATGAACATCGTTTGTCCTTCAGGACAGTCTTTATGAGTGTGATGGTTTATGAGAACATAATTAGAACTTATTTTTTTACGATACCATATTTTTTTTCCCTATCTTCTTTATGGAAGGTAAAACGATAGTTTGCACCGAAGGCCACAAGCTTTCTTTACTTCTATTGTTATTCCTGGCTATAAGAAAAATTGCCAGCGTTAACTTGGTGGAATATTTTGTCTTATCACTTTTCACGAGGTCAATGACAATTATTCTATTTCTTCACAGTTAATGAAATTCTCCTCTCCTATAATAGTCAACAAAATTCAATGTTAGATGTAGTACAAACTTGATGAATTTATAGGAAGGCTTATGCCAGAGTTTAAACAATTTCTCGGGCCAAGAAAATCGGATTCTGTGAGCGACTTTATTCTCTCGGCGTGAGAATAAAATTATTTATCAGGAGATTTCACAACTTTGAAAATTCTCAAGAGAATCCTTTCTTGTATCAAGTAAATCTTCTTTGTCAAAAGTAGTTTTTTTCGCTCTGTGTGGGCGTCAGCCCTGCTGGTTTATGCTGGAGGAGTGAACGAAATACTCGCAATATGCAAGCAAGACTGCTTGAAGCCTCTGAAGAATTCACTGTTCAATCAACGACTTCTCACTGAAAAATACCCGTTGGAGGATTCTGAAAATTATTGTCAGAATGTTATAGGTTCAATTTGAAAAAAAAAAAAAAAAAAAAAAAATAATAGCGTTTCTCTTGAAAAATTGAAGGACTTAACTACTACTAAGATCTGTTGTTTTCATTATAAAAACTAACTTACGTTCAGTTTTTTCTGTCTGCACTTCACTTTATTTTTCGCAGTATTTTCTCATTTTTTCATAACCCTCCACCGAAAAAAAACTACCTGAGTGCCGGTGTGGTAGTGTCGCCGGAGAGGAGCAAAGAGAATCTCAATAACCCGATGCATAATTCACAGGGGTTATTTTTCTATTTCCCCGCTATTTCATATTCCCGCAGCACTCGACGGTTACGATAAACGTAAATAAACGATTTTCTATTGTTGTGACAGAGAACCGAGCAAGCGTGCGCGCAAGAGAGGGAGGGAGAGAGAGAGAGAGAAAGTTATATATACAAAAAAAAATCACAACGAGACGTCATGCAGTGGTTGCTGCACTTGGCATATGGTCGAGTTGAAAAATATCGAGAATTTTCCGACCGGAAGTGTGAGGGCCAATGCCGGCATTTAAAGAGACAGACAGAGAATAAAACCAAATAATGAAAAATAAAAATGAAAGAAGTGTGCAAGTGGCATAAACGTACGTGTGGCTTTTTTTGCGGGTGAAAATGAAAACGAGAAAATGTTGAATGCCGCTGTATATAACAAAACGCAATAATATCTATTCTGTATCCCTTATATACTGCTTCCAACTCTTTCCCCTCCCCCCTCCCCCCCCCGTACTCACCCGTTTGCTCGAAATTTCTATACAACTCCGTGAATTCTCGTGGGAGAAAGCGAGAGAAGGAAGATTAAAACCGTAAATGCATCTTTCCGCTCGGCATTAATTGTCCCCTAGCTTCTACAAAACCACCAACAGCTCCTCCACGCACGAGTTATAGCCCCTGAAATGCTACAGCGAGTCTCTTCGACCTATTTATATACGTTGTAAAGCGAACTAGCTGGCTTCAGTCGTCCTTTTTTTTACTGTCAATGAATTACGTGAGGTTATAAAAAAAAATCGGATTGGGCATTTTTCGGCGTTTTGTTTCAAAGTTTTTTATTTTATGACTTATGGAATTTTTAAAAGGATGTGGAACGATAGGTGAGTCGTAAATGCACGGATTTTATAGGTTTCGGAATTTTTTGTGGTGGAATTTTTTATGTAATGAATTGATGTGTAAAAATCTAGGCCATGGAAGATATTTTTTTCTTGCTTTCTCTCCCTTTCTAAATACTGTTTGCGCATCATAATGATTTATTTCAATGCATCGGGTAGGGCCAGCCATCACTCAAAACTCTATCTCACCAAACATTCTAATTTCAGGGAGTGTCGTTCGCTCCAAATAATCCTGGCCCAATAACCCTTTTATTTCATTGGCCTCTTGATCTCACACAATTCGATTTATGTACCGTTCTCCTTTCTCTTCAAATTATTCGTCATTAGTACTTGTCATCAACTAAATCTCCATCGAAATATTAGGAAAGTCGGGTTAGACCTTGTGGAGGTCGCAAGGCAGGCATTGCACCAATACCTGACTCATATCTTTGGCAACTATCCCAATGAAAATTTCGTTAATTCAAACTCAATCGACTTGAATAAGGCGTGTGTCAAGTTTTCATCAAAACATTTGTCTCCCGGTAACGCCGCCTAATGTCACCGAGTTACCATAAATTTTCATTCTGATGGCAGTGTAAGGTTAGAGACAAAATAGGATAGTGGAAAAGCCCAGGGTGTGCCTATAACAACTACCTCAACTTTGTTGAGTAGCAGCGCGTACGGTTTGAACTTCACTAGAGGAAACTGTAACAATTTATCTACATATACGTTGTACGTTATCCAGTGCGGCCCAAAGACAAGCAAAAGAGAATTCTACATACAGGGGCTGCTAGGTTGGGGGAAGATGTACAAGAATTTTATTGTCAGTGAGAGAGAACAGGTACCCTATACTCCGTGTCTCCGGCGTACATACATATAAATTACGAAATCAACTGGAAAAACGTGCACGTGATAGAACCGCAGATGGGGCGAGTTAACAAGAAGAGTTCGGAATGCCAACTTCTGCCAACTACTCCCTCCCTCTCACCCATTTTTTTCTTTTATTATTATTTTTTGTAATTTTTATTTTTTCTTACCCTGCTTTCATTGTATCACACGCGAGGGAAAAAATGAATTGCTGACAACGTACTGCATTACGAGGATGCTTTATAGACGTCTGTGCCGAAGCGTCATTTTCATTTTCTCTTTTTTTCTATTTATTTATTTATTTTTTTATGAAGATGAAAATGCAATTATGATAATAATAGCTTGCGAGATGTTGAAGAACGCTAGGAGCAGGAATAAATGGGGGAGGGGGAGAGTTCTTTTTATAGTTGCCAAGTCCCGTTTTTCACGCTGATCCTGCCTGAGCTTCCTTTATCAACCTGAAAAGGCTGTTTTGGGTGCACTTTTATCTTGGTATGAATATAGACTTCTTCACATCCAGTCAATTATTTACAAATCAATTAGGATTTTTACCTCAATGTCCATGTTCACGCAAACACTTTCGTAATATATCGCAATTTGTTATATTTCATCTCTCTACAGCTTCATCAATTCTAATGGGATTTCAAATATTGGCAGGCTTTATGCACGCTTTATAGCTTTAGTAATGAAACGAGAAAAAAAATTATCAAATGGAGTATGATAATATTGAGAATTTAATAGGGCCTCCGCTATAATCGTATTTAAATGATATTCATCGGAAATATTTCTGGGCTTCTGTTTACGTACTGCTGTTGGCAGAATTTTTAATATTTATTGTGAATTGCCAGGGATATATTGATAGCATTTCCAATGAGGTCACTGGAAACATTTCAAAAGACATTCAATATTTGTTTTGCATTACAAACATTGTAATTAAATGTTCGATGAAGCTTTGTTATTAACGACTGATGCGTTAACGAAGTTTGAAGAACAATAATTTTTTTCTTTACCGGAACTAAGCAGTGCTTCCCTGAAAATGTTAGATTTTTTATTCTCGTTTTCTACAAAGAATAGTAGGGTTAGAGAATAATAGTAATTTATAATATTAAATAGCCAACTATTTTTTAAAGACCTACACAATTGAGTCCCTCATTAGGTTTCTTTTTAATTTTACGTAATATTAAAATTTCCGTCTCCACTTTTTTCTCCTCGTCTCCTGGCTACCCTCCTCAGACTCTGCAATTGGCCTCTCTATTAAAACCCGACGATCTCAAGAAAAAGTTTGATAGAAACCCAAGAGCTCCACGGGGAATATTCACTGTTCGAGTACCCTAAGTCCACTAAAGTATCCTGGGACCTCGTTAATTAATGTCATAGGAGCACTATCGCTGTTCACTTTCGCCGGACCCTCAGTGTCTTACGGGAGCTAGTTAAAACGTTTCAATGAACTTTTGACTGCAGCAAACTCATTTTTTCAAAAATGCAAGAGTGAGTGAGAGAATTTTGTTTCATTCGAAATGATGAGAGCGGAATTTTCCAACAGCATAAGAAAAGGATACAAGAGGAGTAATTTTCATTTTTTTAAATGCAGTAGTTTTTTTTCAAATGTTTCTTCAACCTTCCTCGAAAAATGTCCGATCACTTCCGCAGAAATTGGACCGTCTGATGCAACGTACGAAAATAAACTGGACTGTCTGATAAACCGCAACAGATAGAGGAACGGAAGAAAAAGAAAATTTTCGAGTAAAAAAAAAAATCGAGGGTTTGGAGTACTCGTACGAAAATACTTTTTGTTGGTTCAACTTATTTTTGTTTATTTTTGTTGTCCGGCAGTAACTGCCTATCGATTCTGAATGCTCATCCAACCCAGACGGCGACCAATCAGGATGCGAGTGATTCAGAAAAAATATATACTGTACCCGTGGTATGTAGTCTTTCGGAGTTGCTATATTATCCTTTCTCTTGTTTGTTCTTTATCGGAAACAAACATACGGGGGAAAATTTATGGATGAACATCGGCTGTAGACTCTGATACATTGTTTGACACAGTGTGCTACATGCTGATAAGGCACGTACTATGGACCTTTTTTGGGGTGATTTTATACGCCAGGAGACGAATTATTATTCCGTAAATTGATATTTCATTCAGCCAGGGATGGTGTGTCATAGCAAGTCACTCATTTTCCATCTGAAACTTCGAAAGAAACTTTTTAATCTTGAGAAATAGTAATTTTAAATCACTATTAATTTTTTTCGAAAATTCTAAATACCTATATATGAATTATATAGTAATTTCATCACCAAACCTTTTAGTAAGTTGCGCCTCTCTAGCCGTACTTGCGATATAACGAATAATTATCGAAGCCAATGGGAACCCTTTCATAAAGCTTTCAATACCAAATCTCTCCGCCTTCGAAAAGTTGCTAAATTCTCCCTTTTTCCCCTCAACAGTAAAATAACTCGATTTTTAACGCTTATATGAAACTTTTTCATAGTTTATAATGAAATTACACAAATTAGGCCACATTACAACTTCTAAATTCAATAAAAGTCGGCAAGTCGTGAAAAAAAAAAAAATCAACGACCGAGAGAATGTGAAAAAGTTTCGTTGACGATTTAATGTGGCTTAATGCATTGAATTAACTTTCAACAGAATAAATGGAGAGTCTCTCTATGGGCAACAATTGGGCGAGAGAGTCTGTAAGTAGTTAAACCTTACCCTCGCCATCCACTTCCACTTCCACTTCCACTTCCCGTTCCTCGCCACGCACTCTCAGCTGTGGTTTTCATTCAAGAGCATCGCCTCGAGGGACCCTGGGAGCTTTATTCCGTCATCTCCCCCGGCGACCACTACTTCAGTTTCATCCCTCTTGTTCATCATATAACTCCTTCCTCCAATCTTCTACGATTACCTGTGTGGAAATTGAGATTCTTGATTATGTAACTCGATATTGAAACATTTTTCGAATATCCGGAGCTCATTTTTGGTTGATGGGGAGACTACTTGTGAGGTGAGTGGGTTTCCCTTTGCGTGATATTGGGGTGAAACTTTATGACAAGATTATACATGCAGAGACCTAGAATGTGTGGGCGTGTTGGCAGGTTATCAATTCAATTTTAAAACAAAATATTCATTAATTTTACAAAGTTGAGTTCCACTTGAATCGAGTCGTGATTTTTTTTTCACAGTATGAAAGTGTTCCTTTCAAATTTTATCCAACTGTTGAGTTGTAAAATTCAATTCAATCAAAACTGTGAACCACCAGAGAACTTGGATCATTTTTTTTTTCTTCTTTCAACTTCAAGTGGAAGGCTTAAGTAAGTGATTTTCATGCAGAAAAGTTTGAAATATAGCTCGTTAATGAATAATTAATTATGAAAAGTTGACAATTTTCAAAGGCCCTGGAATCGCTAATGACGTCCTAAAGTTGGTTGAGCGCTGGACTAATCGCAGACGTGGCTTGAGCCAACCTACTCCAATTTTCACATGCGCCTTATGCAATCGATGACAGTCTTCTTTATATCTCCCTCTCTCTCTCTCTCTCTCTCTCTCTGCGCTGGCGATCAATCGAGCGCTAGCCAGTATTCATAATGATGCTTAATAGCCCTATGAGCGAAAAATTTCCAAAGGCATTTCTGTTGATTATTCCCTTTTAATCCAATTAAATTTCAACCTCTTCCCCCATAATATCAAAATAATTTCCGCTCTTCGTGCAAACATCATTATATCGAGAAATTGTATTTCCCTGAGAAAGTTCAGAATAGCACCCAATAATTCAACCACTGACCAAGACCCCATCATCTAACGATGAAATTTTCCCAAGTGGAAAGTTCCCTTTGACGATCAGACCCATTCCCCGAACTCGTCCAAGTAGTTTCATTCGCCTTCTGGTCAGCCATTACAGAGTGAAGGGATAGTATCGAATGAACAGTCTACCTTTGTCACTGACTATCTATTAATAGCAATCGATAATTGCTACTAGCCAAGGTAGAGAGATAGTCATGATAACCCGGTGAAGTTTGCCTCACGCTATGGCCCTCCCTTTTCTCCTCCACCCGCCGCCTCCACAACTGACACCACCGAACGGGCGACTACTTCTTGGACAGTCGAGCGGGGGACGCAACAGGTTTGACGTCTGCCTCATTCCCTATCCTTACACTCCCTTTCATCCCCTAGCTCCCCCCTTAAACCCCACTATGGCCTTCCTGAGGTCATATTCCATTTTAAAAAGAAGGGGAATAAATTGTACAAAAGACGCTCGTGTCAATGATAAAATGCACTTACAAGCTCTCCAAAAAAGGGGAGGGGGGGATGGAATACGGGTAGGATATAATGGATGGATCCAAGGGCAACTAAGTAGGCCACTCGTTGCGATAAAGTTTTTCTTGAAGAATTATTGTTCTCAACTTTGCACCAAAAAAAAAAAAAATTACTGCAATAAAACAAGTAACTCTATTTAAAAGGGATAATTCTCTCTAATCAAAGCGTATTAAAGTAGTCAATATTCTATTATTTCTAGTTTTAATTTAATTAGCAATGTTGAAACGGGACAAATGAACGTTCATCATACTGCGGTTTTCAAAACCCATCTCGGCTCTGCAAATTTTTTACAGAAAGATATATTGCATCTCGTAATTCATCTACGGTTATATCCAAAGGACTACGATAATTCTCATGCCCACTTTTTGACTCGATTTTCTCTAAAAGTATTACCCTCTCCAGAGAGAAAAACGCTGGGGTAAGAGTTGAGATAACCGCCGTTGAAATTGCCTCTTCAGGTTTCCCTCTCCTTGGTTTCTATATTTTTTACCCTGTTGTTCTCGCTCTACATTTTTTCCCCCATTTTCTCAGGTAGAAAATTGTTAAGGCATGACGTTCAATGCAAAACAATTACAGTCGGATGAAATGATTCCTTCCAATAGCTAATGACAACAATCTTCCACTCGAAAATTTACCAATCATTTCAAGTATTGTTGGAGGAATAATGGAAGTTTCGCAGGGTATTGCTTCCCTAATGAGCAAACTCATGTCCGTACCAAGCACTAATGAGCGTTACGATTTTCCATGCGAAGGTGAAAGCCAACGGCACCGCCAGGCCAGTGCATTGACTCGCATCACTGGATTCCCACGTGTTGGATCAGCACCAACTACAACTTTACCTCCGGGGACTACGTTTCACCATGATTGTTGGCACTAGCCTCTACCGTATCCTCGTTTGTTTCCATTTATGTGTCAACCAATCTGTTAAACAACCCTGAGGTTTCGTCGATTACACAGCGAGCTTGATTGGCTCACTTGATAATGCTTGACGTGCAAATAAATGTAACGATGAAGATAATGTTGACACTGCAGTGGAAAAATTTCACGGATCCATCTATATAAAACTCATGGAATCACTATTTGAGGAACACACGGGCATCAATATTTAATCCAACAAAGACCAAACAATTCTGTTCTGGGTTTTTGTGAACAATAGAAAAGGCTAAAGGAAATACGAATATCTTGGTGAGTTCAAGAGGTGAATGAGTGCAACCACTTCCATTGAAAACCCAGGAAAATTTCCGCTGGAAAACACCACCTGACGACCTCATTTCGCCTTGAACTCACCGCCGTGATACAAACAACAACGGTTTTCTACACGCAAAAAATTCTTTTCATCAGATCTCCACGAGTATTAGAACAAAGAGGAGTGGAAAGCAGTGCTTTGCAACGGAAATTTACCTGCCTTTGTAATGAGATTCTTGTCGAGTGTCTGGAGATTCGGGTTAAAGACCTCGAAATCATTCTCTTCGACGTCTCTGGCTTCTTGCCCTCGGTTCTCATTTTGCAATAAACCTACCATTCCAATCCATCCATTCTCCTCGTCCCTCTAGAATCCTCTCTTCCGAATGATCATCAATACTTGCCTCGTTATCACACATATCGTCCGTAAAAACACTATCAAATCACGCACCAAGCCAATATCAATTTCCCCGTGCATCACTCCCCCCCTCCGAGCGGTAACTTACCCACGAATGACCACAGACATCTCTCGCATGCCGATCCAACCCCATAATATGACCATACACAATCCCGTAACTATCTCTCCCTCCCCTCCGGCTAGTTTAGCGCGTTCGTGTGCGTAACTCTATGTTATCCCGGCAGTAACCAATGACAGTACTAATCCTCGGCACTAGTCGACCCACCTCCACCCCCTCTCCCTCCCTTCCACCATCTACACTCCGATGGTCTATGCATCACACGGTGGCTTCACATTATGAACAATGATCATGTGCACTGTTCTAATTTTAGGGGCTGCGTCGAGATCTGGGGCTGAGGGAGGGGGTGCAGTTGACAATTTGACATGTCACGGTCTCCATCAGTCTCATCGCCCTAATTTCCAGGGGGTGACAATTTTGATTGATGTGTGTCGCATGTCAAATTGTCAAGGTTGTGTTCTCAAAGTGACAGATCATTTCTTTTTACAAATCTGGCTGTCATCAAACAATACCGACGCCATTTTTTTCTGTTTGTTGAAAATAAACAAAAGGTGGTTACATTTGTTGAGATGAAAATGGCTTTGTCATTTGAAGGATAACATTCTAGAGCGTGTCTTGGAAAGAGTGGGAGAACTGCTTGTTGCTGACATTCTTACTGGGTTAGTTGTAGGTGAGAGGGGGCGGGAGGATGGAAGGTATTTGCGTTAGATTCGTCGGTTTTATTGAATGTGTTTTTTTTTTTTAAGGTATGAAGGAATTCTTCCAACGCAAGCAAGAGGATGGAATGGGTTTGGATATTTCATAAAGATTTTCTTCCCAATATCGCGGCAAAGCATGAGGTAGGGAAAAATGGCAAGACTGCCTCGTTGTAAGGAATTTTTGAGAAGCTCTTTTGGTGAAATGTTGGAAATTTCCGTGGAATGATCAACACAGTCCATACGAAAAAAGTTGAGAAATATATTCTTGAATGTTTGAACGTCTCAAACCAAGTCTATTGAGTGTCTCAATCGAACGTTGCTTTGTGTAACCACATTCTACTGATAAAATAATTATCTTACCTCTGAAGCTAGCAGAAAATTTCTTGGTAAATATTTTCAATTTCCTCGATTCAGGATGCTCTTGATATAAATCAATACGTCCATCTCGGAAGACCTCAGAAGACCTCCCTCAGTGCAAATTCATGATTTTCAACGGCATCGGGCTGCCATCATTAAGAGATCCTAATTACCCGAAATTTCACAGGCGAGAATTCCCACAAGAGCCCGTCAACAGGCACCTTCCAACGGGGTGCTAGCGATTCATGCATTATTTCCTCTCCCCATACGCTTCAGCATATACGAGAGCCTCCCTGCAACGTTTCCTCGCATTATACGCGTACGCGTTGTAAGGGCAGAGAATACTGAGGAGTTCCGAGGAGATATGCCGAGGATATGGGCTAGTTGTTAACCCATCCCAAAGGCCTAATTCGGGCCGTAGGCAAACTCCAATTTACGATGTCGATGGGGATAGCTAATGGAGCTCTGCCAGTGTATGGGTAAGCCCTGTTGTGGGGTTACTATATTCCCAGGCGTTGTCATCGGTTAGTGACGCACACAAACTCGATGAGTTCGGTTTCAACTCCTCTTCATGTTGAAGCTGTCATTTCGCTGAGGGATTTTTCGACTTCATCATCGTTAAAAAAAATTGGCGTATATGGGACTAGTCGTTCTCACAATTGATTTCTTGAATTAATTTATTCAGGATCCACATCCCACCAGAAACCAACTCTCTAATCCCCAGGATCTCAATCACTCTCGAGCAATTCATCTTCACCTTCTCCAACCTAACACTCTCGTTAACCCAACTCTCCAGCACACCCGTACAAATCCCCCCTTCCGCACTCTCAGACATCCGCACTGAAGCGTTAATTAGCATCTCATTTAATACGTCGTTGTGATTATTAATGCACACCCAGTCTATCCGTGTGAAAACTGAACGTGTGCAAAACCTGTAGCGCAAAAAGGAAAAACCAGGAGGCAAACACTCAGCATAAAAAAAGCAAAAAAACAAAATGTTTCATACACCTGAGCGAAAACAACTAGCGTCTACGTGAGATGAAATAAATGGAATGAGAGATTCTTGGGTCGTCGACTCGTACGTTTTTTCCTCTACCCACCTCTACGCCCCCGGCCCCTAAGCCCCTTCTGTTTTAATTTTATTTGTTCTTCTCCCCTTTTTTCCCTTGTTTTGCGTTTCATCATCTCATATATTTTGTTTTTCTCGCGGCTCTTTTTCTGTTTATTTCGATTATTTTTTTTTTTCTGGCAACGTTGCCTCTCTCGTCTGGTTTCACCACCTGTACCTATTACTTCAACCCCACCACCAATTTTTTCATGCTATATACCGTCCCTTTTTCTGAGAGTACAAAAGCATTTCTGCCTAGAGTACCTCTCGAGTGGGAAAGCACACGCTTGAGAGGTGGAGGGATAAGAGAACCGGCAGGACGAGAAAATTCTGCGGGGCTGAGGGGGAAAACGGTCGAGGCAGAAGTTTCCCTCGAACGCGTCGGTATCCACGAGTACACACTACGGGGTTATTGAAATAAAAAGAGTGGTGTAGAGAGTAGCGGAGGGCTAGAGAGGAAAACTGGGAGAGTGGAAAAATGCTTGGGAAAAAAGAAAATAACGGGCAATGACACGATTTCCTCCACTCTCAATTTTTAATAATATTTCTTTGGAGTTTTTTTTTTTTTTTTTTTTTTTTTTTTTACCATGCCTCGTTTTTCGTAGAAATCGGTGGAGAATTTTAATCGCCAATTTCATTGGATCTTTTCTACGACGATAAATCATCAATAAACTAGCTGCTGAAATTCCATTATCAATCCACGAATGTCACTATGACAGATTGAAACGGAAGGATTCGGCTTATCTAAAAATTTCAGAAACTTTGCTTACTACTGTAAGTCAAGAGAATCATTTACCAAATCGATCTCACCTCATTTCAAACCCCTCAAAAGATAATGCAGAATGTCCTGTGGAGAGGAAAATCATGGAACTGGAAGACCCGGAGTAAAGCTATAAAAAGAGACTTGCAGAGGTGGAAAACGACGCGTGTGGCTGGTAGAATCTAGCGCTCCTTCACCCTGTTCGCTCTCTATTTTTAATCATGTTTTTCGTCACATTTTTTCCCCATTCGTCCAGTTGCATTGCCACTCCTCCATTCTACTTCGCATGCCATCAGAGGCCCCTCCACGGCTTTCTTCCTCTCATTCCTTCAGTTTTCCGGCCGTCCACTAGTTTAGAATTTCGCTTGGCTTGCCTCTGCCCACCTTTTCATACTTTAATACTCACAGGCGGAGGGAGGAGGAGAAAAATTTTCCGTGAAAGACATTTTTTCGCTTTACTCTTGGGTACGCAAGGAATGGAGAGGGTGGAAGAAACAGAGGTATGAAGGGTAGATTTGTTTGGGATTTTTTTCCCACTGGACAGTGAGAGGGACTGAGGCTTTCAGTCCGTACTGGACAGCTCCATTGTTGGCAATATTCATCTGGAGAATTTTTTTTCCCGACACTGGAAATGAAATATTCAGGGACTTTTCCACTGAGAAATTTTTTGCATTTTATTCAGACGGCGGGGAGGTGAGGCGGACCGAGAAAAATGTCAAATGCGAGATAAAAATGACCAAGAAAGATTCAATTGTGAGAGAAGTGGTGGATGGTGATAAGTTGAATGATATTTTTTTCCTAAATTTTGATCCTAAGGGCTGAGGGCACTCTGTATTCTACTCCACTGGTATATCTGATAGAAGGAAAACAGTAAAGTAAGAAAAAATGGAAAAAAAACCGGCTGCGGATCTGATTTTCTCCAAATGTTCTGACAACTAGTATTTTTAACGTCAAAAATCTTCTTATCATTATACCTCCTCGCGTATTAGAGTAGCAGCCAGAATTTTCCAGCGAAAATTTCTCTGGCTGTTTGATGGTACCATCCTCCATACCCTGAGTGTAAGTACACGAACTCGTCGAGAGTTCATTATCTCCTCTCCCCTTGAAATTTCCCTCTTTTACCGTGTAATTCCGTGAATTTATTTCCATGAATAGAAATATTTGTCTTTCGAGCGTTTAAAACTCTCAGTGACTTTTCAATTAAACTTGCACAACGAAAATTCATCTCCTTTTTAGAATTTAGACGGAAAGCCAACCACAAATTTACTAGAATGAGAGAAAAGAGGTTAAGGCCTCAGTGCTGATTGGAATTTTGGTATCTGCCCATACTCTTGGGCTGCAATAATGTAAGAGCAAAAAAAAATACGTACCCAAGTTCCCTAGTGTTTCCTAATTTGTCCACTCAACACTGGATTTTAATTTCCTCTCAGATTATGGAAATGGTAAAGTTCTGTGGACGAACTGTGCTAATTTCCAATCTTTTAACTTCAAATATCTTGTCCCAGTAACTGACGTTCTATTACTTTCCTGCTTCACCCAACGCTTCAGAAATAAATTTAAATCAATTATATTGCCTGGATAATTAATATGACATGTAAATGTCATTCTCTGATGAATAATATTCACCTCCATATTCGGCGAGACAGCGGGATTTCAATTACAAGGATATTCTAGGTGATGCTAATTCTTGCTGTAAAGTCAGTGTCTCAACACCATCAAATAACGCATTACCTACTCAAGTAATGTAAATATAGTACGATATACGCACAATAAAATGAACCAAAAATTATTGATGATAAACGCAATTCGCCGTTCAAAATTAATTACCGGGAACTTCATGGAAAAAAGTTTTTAAGACAGAAATTCGGATCGAAAGTTTAAAGATGAATGTTCCCGTCGAATCCTGGTAATTTTAGTCGATTGAAACGTAATTTTTATGGATGGATATAAATTTCTCGACTTATTCTCAGTAAATTTTTACGTTAATCCAGTCCGTATATTTTCCATCAGCTTTGGCCCCATTTAACCACAGAGGGAACGCACGTGAGACGAATAAAAATTGTGTTTTAGTTCGCATGTTGTCCGTGAGAAGAAATCTCAATTTTTACAAGTACTCCTCGATAATGAGCCCGTGAAACATGATTTTTTTATAGAATCGACATTACCTCGCGCAATTAAATTTCCATACATAGTTTTAACATTATTTTCGTAATACTTGTTCAAAATTTTGAAATGAGTCCGAACTCTTGCAAAAAAAAATCTTCATCTTTCAAAAACTTTTCCAAAAAAATCTGGCCCATATTTCTGGATGGTTTTCTCCAGGCGCTCTTCAAAGAGACCGTACTCAATGCACTCTCTCTATTTTCGTTTTAGTGAAAAATAGATAAACTTCTTCAGCGCTTAAATTATCTCATATCTTATGTTGGTTTTATTTTCTCTCAAGAAGAAGAAGATAAAAATGTTGAGATTCATTGCTCCAGGAAGGATTTTACGCGACGGGAATAAGAAAAAGTAGATAAGGATGAAATATTTTTTGATAAAAAGAATGAGGAGGTTTTGCAATTTATGAATTTTTTATCGAAATTGTCTGATTGTGTTGGTTGAGTAATGCACAGTAATTATTAAAATACACGTGATTTTTTCTTTTAAAAAATAGATTGAATTTTCAAGTTGACTAGAAATTCAAATAAAGTTATTGATTAATTTTCAAGACAGTGTAGGAAGGTTACGTAAATTTGTGAAATGAATTGGAGACAAAGGTGGCAAACAAATGCTCGCTGTCATCAGCAAAAGATCTGACGATGATGGGCGGAACAATGACATTCAATTATCGTTAATGAGGGATGAAAAGAAGGGATGAAATGGTTGATGAGAGAATGCAATTAGGGAGTACATATTCTTTGTTCCTAGTGAAATACCAGCTCGAGAATGAATTTTAAAATTGTATAATTTCTTCCGAGTTTTGGCAATTTCTCTTATACAGAGAAGCCGAAAAATTTGTTTTCACAGGGCACACTCTGAATAAGCTCCTGCAGGATTGCCCCAATCTCGTTCTTCAACATCAATTTCCAGCCCTCCTTTATACCGTTTTAACGCTACTTTTCCCTCTCTCGCCCATCGAATATCGATCTCAAGTACAACGTGACTATTTTTACAATGATTTCCTCCAGTGTCTACGCCTTTTCTTTTGCCTCTCCATTCTCCTCTTGGTACCAAATCCTCCTGGGAGGGAGGCAAGAGAATGTAACATGAGCACGTCTCTCCTGCTGATGCCCATGTACGATTAAATAGTCGTCTCTCGTTTCCACACGAGAGACGACCGATGAACAAGAGTTAAAGTCCTATAGCCTCTCCTACTCGCTGACCTGAATGCACGCGGCGATTTTATCCAGATGGTGGGCAGCGGTCGTTTGGGGTGCGTTAGTTTGTCTGGGACATGAATGCCAGAATAACGATTCAAGTCCATTATTATGAATTTTCTACTTATATTCTTCAAATTATTCTACCAACTGAGTGAAAAGAGCCTTCTCTCAGCTCTCAGATGGGCACAAATCAACTCTCCATCCCTATCTTCTATTTAAATACATTGATTCCATTTACATTGACTACTCCATAGAAAAAAACATTGAATAATCTCCCGGATTTTCATCCTCTAGTCTCTCCGATCTTCCCTCCAGATGTTTTCAATTGCGATGATCCTTAGGAAAGACAACTGGGCACTAATTTGAATAGAGTGGAAAAAAAATCGAAGCTTTGCCCCATCAATGGGGGATAATCCATTGTTTGTTTGAATGAAGTGGATGGAGTGCGGAGGAAACAGGAGAATTGTTTGAAGATATTAGTATTGGATGGGCGTGGAAAGTGTGGGGATAAACTTGAACTTTTCAATTCCTTTTTTAGTCTGATGGGAGTTTTGCGAGCTCGTTTATAGGCTTATGGACGTGGATTCAGAGGAATGAGAGAGAGGGAGAGAGAGAGAGAGAGAGATTGAGAATCAATGAATCCCACTGATGATTAATTCTTTCAACACTGGGGTTTTAATAATTGTCTGGTATATTCTATATTTATATTAATTTTTCAACAAATTTTTCCGCACTTAACAAATGCTCTTTGACACATGCTCTCTTGAAAAGCCTTATTTCCGAGAAAATTACGTCTCTAGTGAGGAAAATGCAAGGTCGTAACAGTTGACTAGTTAAATTCTAATTAAAATTTGTTAATTAAATGGAACGATCGTCTTCATCCCCTAATGTATTCATCTTAAACGAATTGTAATTTAAATGTCATCTGAGTATTTTCCGCAGTGGATTTTCATACCATTCATTAAAAAAAAAAAAATTATATACGATTCAATTCACGCGACATTTACAGCTGATGGATATGTAAAACCCATCTTTAACGTCGCCTTTTTTTTATCGTAGCACCATGATCTCAGCTGAAATTTTTAAAGGACTTTTAGGGGACTTTTAAAGGACGATTTATCGGGTTTTCATTTTTAAGGTCATACACACTGAACATAAAGTCACATCTAAAAGAGATAAATTATATTTAATTGGCGCTCGACAATTTCTCTCCATTTCATACACACTTTTCCGTTAATCATATTGAACAAATATCTTATATTGATTTAAATCAGTAAAAACCATAAATTACGAAAGCGGCATTCAAATTATTTTCAAAATTTAGGGATTCGTGTTTTTCCCCTATTATTGAAGAATTTACCTAGAAAATTTCACTCATGATTCTTGACAGATACTAGTGTCGTGGACAGAACAACATTTCTTTCTTAATGTATCCAAACACTGAAGGATACAAATCGATCGTAACTCATCGAATTTCAAAGCAAGAAGAAATCTCGACCCTCAAAGACAATCCATTTTCCCCACTCACCCCTACACGGCTCCCTCTCTAAAAAATAGTCTATCAATCCATCTCTTCCTTATCATTCATTCACACCAGCGCCCCCTCACACTCTCAGAAATTGCTTGGAAATTTTCAATTAGGCGCATCAGTCAGCGTAGCAATGAATTTTTTTTTTTCAATAAATGAAGTTTCGGTATGAATATAGCTTTAGTGCGGAAGAACGTCAAGTACACCATTTATGTCCGTTGTAATTTTGATTCGGGGAATTGTCCAGCCGACTGCCTTGCAATTTTCCAACCACACTTTTCACTTGTTATTTTCCCATCGATCTACCACTGACAAATTACAAACCTAGAGTCTCATGTTTTTCAGTCCCCATCTTCCCCATCCCCGCCTGAAAAAAAACCGAAAATCAATAGATCCACGAAGATCCTCCTCCAGCGCCAAGCCAAGTCGATAGGATTTAGCGCAATTCCCTCTTCCCCTCCGTATACTAACCTCCATTTTGTGTACTCCAAAGTCCTCTGAGTCTCGGCCCTAGGCACTCTCCAAGGCTATCAGTTGCCTCGATCCATCGCTGACCCTCTCACCCTCTGGTTAGAGACCGTAGAACCGATTAAGGTTTCAGAGTCCATCTTTCTTTGAGGAAGGAAAGCAAAGAAAAAAACGAAAAATAGCCCACATCAGCCATTTGCCCCTTTTTCCTTCATCGAATGTGCTTTTTTTTTCATTTTCCCTGCTTCCCTTATCTCTATTGTTGTTCATCCATTTCCTCTCGCCTGGTTTGTCTCATTCTTCAAGTATAAATGAAAAAACAATTATTTTTGAAAAAAAAACTTCAACTTCCTAGACTGTTCAGTAACAACTTTGAGAATTCTTTAGTGACAACAATTTTCATTGTCTTCCACCCATCTAGAGGTACGTTATACAGGAATCCGACTGTATAATACAATTAAGAAATCGCGTAAATAAGAGGAGAAAAAAAATAGCCATTCTGTATTTTTATTTTTAAAAATTAACAGGGAAAAATACGTAAGGGTGAGTTATGATATCGGTTTTTCTCAACGTCTCGATTAAACCAACTGAGCGGTGGGGGGGGGGAGGAGATGGAGAAGTTTGTGCGCCCGGAAGGCAAAGCTGCACTCGTTTCGAGTGAAGCACGATATCGATTGTATCGACGCCTTTACTTGCCAAACATGTACACATGCTCTGTTGAGTCCTATATATTTTACTGTATTTCTCGGGGGAGGAGAAGAGAGGGAATGATGGAAAATGGGGGAAGCCTGTGACTAGCTCATTGGAAATTGTGGGAATTGATTTCAATGTGTTTGGGTTTATTGGCGATAATTGCGGCAATGTGCTTGAGTAATTAGCGGGGTAATTGATGGCTTTGAGAAGTTTTACAGATTTAATTGGAAGCCTCTGGTATACGTGGGAAATAATAATTAAGGGGAGATCACTGTGAAATTCGAAAATCTCTGCGGATTATTTCTGGCATGGTTATATATAACTGCTCTTGTGCTTTAAAAACGGCAAAA
Source organism: Psyttalia concolor (assembly GCA_030522845.1). Classification (NCBI taxonomy): domain Eukaryota; kingdom Metazoa; phylum Arthropoda; class Insecta; order Hymenoptera; family Braconidae; genus Psyttalia; species Psyttalia concolor. Next base: position 10,037 of record JAPYZM010000050.1, on the reverse strand, counting down.
AATGAGTTTTAAACCTTTTTTGTTGGCGTGAAAACATTGGAATCTCATCGTAGCGGGATTCACAGTGATTGATTTAAATTTTCATTTTCACAAATGGAACTCAATGATAAAAAAAATAACGGGGCTTTTTGGATATTGGGTTTTTTAATTTAACCTAGAAATCTCAATTCCGTTCATTTTCAACCACCAAACCGCTCAATCATTTCAATCGCACCCTTTTCTATTCGAGTATTTTTAATGAGTGATACATTTTCAATTTCTCAATTTACAATTTAAAAAAAAAAACTTGTTTGAAAAACCCCAATTCCCCCACTTGAAATACTCATGAAACAAACTTCCTGTATGTTTCCCTTTTTTCCATTCCTGTTAGCCTCTCCCTGCCCGGCACCCTCCCCTTGGGGGTATGAGGTATCTCGTGGAGGTGTCCAACACGAGGGAAATATTGGAAGCTTTTGGTCGGTGTGTAACGCAAAGCTCCGCCATACCCTGCTTCCTACCATCGCAAGGGGGGGGGGGGGGGGTGGGCGGGACTGGAATTTCCGGTTGCAGGGGGTGGTGGGTGGATACAGGTCACTACTATATATTCTATCGGTATACAAGAGGCATGTTTGCACAATCTATCGGTGTCTACACAATGGCACTCTAATCCTCTCGCTAGATACTTCCCTTCCTCCCCTCATTTCATCCCCCAGTCCCGCCTCTTTCCATTCTCTTCTCTACCTGCGCCTTCTGCGCCTTCATCCACGCGCTTACGATATCCCAACGTTTGCTGGCTGGCATCAAACATGGGTTGTATGCAAGAGTGTGGACTATGAGTATGCAGATAGAGGGGGAGGGGGGAATGTCCAAAGTGCGATCGAGCGATGGACGAAGCTTGCAAGCATCGTCGCGCTCAAACCCAACAATTCCCCCATTGAGCTGCCCCTCTCCGCGGCAGGGCCATCTCCCCTGGCCCATCAGTCCTAGATGAGGGTATATCTATTGAGCATAATCCACTTTCATGTAACGAGGAGATATGTCACGTACACGCCGCATGAAACAATCCGGGAGTTGGATGTTGTGCATATTCCGTGGAGTTTGGAGAGAAATTTAATCGAGGATACAGTGAGATAAATCCCCAGTAAAAATTACACTGACAAATTTGAATAGAGCTCATTCGTGTAATTTTTTTTTAACGAATATCCATAATTTTCTCTACAAGAGCTAAAACATATTTCTTTTGAAAAGAAAAAAATTCTCTCAGTGTAGAGTAACATCGGCCGTTCTTGCATATTAAAAACACTTGAATCTGTGCAATTGACTCGGTGAAATCCGTCTGGTCATCTCTGACGATGCATTAGTCCACCACTGAATATTAATCCAGCTTGCTCAACGAACAGTTTCATGACTAGTGTCAATACGCTGTAGAATAGAGCTCGCAATTTCTACGCTCTCATGAATTTGCCGGCAGCCCCAGTGAGAGTGCAGTTGAGTTCCTTGGACGTGTCCAATTATCAACATACTCAGGAGAGGCCTCCCTCCCTATCTACTGCTATTTCTCACGAATTCACCAGAAAGCATTTCTGGTTTGTGGATTCTATATTGAGTGAATGGGGTAAAAGAGATGGGTTGGGGCAAGTTCAATCTATCCTGGATTTCACCAGCCACACACCCTTCTCTCACTCGAGTAATTAATGGCATTAGCGTACGCAATCAATGGAAATCACTTTGTTCAACTCCATGAAATTAACAGGGGCTCAATTAGTCCTCTGTTCTCATCGACACCATTATCAAGAGCTTTGGGGAGTGGTGAAAAAAAATATTTTCAGTGTAGATAATCGATTTATTCGAGATAATATGGAAATTGGGGTCTGATTTATGTGTGGTTAACTAGGATAAGTGGGTTCTTTTTTTTCTCAGGATCGGTTATCGATGAGAATCTTGCTATAATTGGGGGGAGACAGAAAAATTTTCATTACGAAATATCCTCCAATCGAGGAATTCCAAGTATTGATTTTTGATGCCACACCTAATCTAATACGACTATCGAAAAATCCGTGGAAATTCTGAAGAGCCAATTACCCCCATTTAATATTCACTCCTCGTGGGAGTCTTTCATCTGTATTCAGCGGTCCTATGCTGTCATAAATGTTACCAGCAATTCCACTGGCCGGTGATAAACCATAGCCATCGTGACATCCCTCCATCATGATGTATTCCAGTGCGTGGGAGGGAATGAAGAGGCGAATGGCATCGGATACGGTGACATTTCACCATCCCAAAAGGCTATGTACACTCCTCGCGTACTTGGGGGAAGCCTGAGTGCGATATGAAGAGTCGTATAAAAATTTCTGCACTCGGGAGTAACATGGAAATGGATGTACATTCTTAAAATCCCTAGAGCCGGTATTTTCAGCGGCGCCAACAGCCAGCCGGAAGTTGACTTGGAGCGAGGCAAAAGTTCGTACTTTATGACTTTACCATTGTCGAGACTGTGCGCTGCTGTACTGTCAGTACTTTCTTGAAAATTAAGCAACAAATTCATTGGCATTTTAATTAACTTGATAATTTGGTATAATTGAATTTTTCATGGCAGATTATCAGTTGTAATTTCTACATCGATAGTTTCTTTTTAATGAACTTGATATAGGATCTTGCTCTTTCATCCATGTCTTTAATTGAACAATGAGTGAATAATTGGCGGTATCTCAATAACCTCGAGAGCCGGAAAGATAGAGGAGAAACTAATTTCATTTTGTAGAGGGGTAAATTTTCGTTAAAAAATACAAGCAAAACGTTTTCAGCTCCGGAACTTTCCCAGATACTTCCAGCTTGAGCCTCACGTACAAACTCACACTGAAATTTATTCCTAAATGAAATAAAATTAATAAAGCATTCCCTCTGCTAGAGCAGAGTAGCTCAATTGCCTTAGGTAAAAATTTGTTTATGAATCCATTCATCACCAAAGATACCGTGGATTACAAAACATTTTCACTGCGAAGGTGGAGAGATTTCCACTTGAAACCCCACCATTCTGACTCCTCAATTACTCGGAGATCCTCCAGGAAAATTCCAAAATTTAATTACACCTCGGATTCACCAAAACTCTGCCTCAAAATTCGAATTATCCAACCACTTCATTAAGCGCTGAGAAACCCCAGGAAGCCCGGGAACTACAGAAATGTGGGAAATTAAATATTTTCAAAGTGTACAGGTTCAATTCTGTACATCGAGAATAATTTTTTTCCTCAATTAGCTTGCCGATAATTTATTGACACATCGGCTAGAGTTATTTCGGGTGGCGATTAAATTAAATTCGACAATTTATATATTTTGCTCCGGAATTCCGGAAAAGATACATAATTTTTATATTTCCGTGCACACGTAGTGCCTCCCTCCTCGAGTCTCTCCACACAGTAAATTTCCCCGTTATTTGTGCAGTGCCAATAAATTGAGTTGACATTGAGGGACTCGTAAGCCACGAAAGATCGAGTGAGACTGTAGCATCGGGGGAACTGTTACTCCCGTCTACTCCCGTGTATACTTGAGAAAAGCTTCGGAAACATGGTGCAGACGTCACCGGTGTAAATGTTGTCTGCCTCCTCAGCTATTTACCTACTTGCTATTTACTTGGAGTACGTACGGCCCAATACCCAATATACCTCCTACCGTGGAGAACATTAACTGGCTCTCCCGCCTAGTCCGCTCACCCCTTCACATCAACTGTACGAAACGCGTGCGCGCGTGCAACCGGTGAAGTGAATTATGCGGTCTGTCCTGGTGTCTACCGTCACCTCGTAAATTCACATTGTCCTAGGAGTCGCAGGAAGATGTAGCTGCCTGAAGGATGGACGGAAAGGGGAGGGGTATATCACATCTCCCATCCACCTCGCCATTCAACCCCTCTGGGTCTACAACCCGGTTCGGCCACAGGACATTGGCCCCTCGTGCCTCCCCGTTTGCTCATGAAATTCCACATTTTGCGATGGTCGGAGTGTTGAGGATAACGGGTTGACTATGGCCCAGAGAATGGGAGAATATGGTAACCGGGGTAAGGGAAAATGGACGGTGGTTATCTCGGAATGTCCCCTGAGGATATGGACTTTGGATTTCGGCTGGAGACACGCTATTTCAAGGAAGCAACCAAAATATACAGACACTTGGCAGATACTTTGAAAACAGTGATTCAATACCCAGAGTAGCCCTCAGTAGGGCTCCTACCCCTCTCACTTTCAACATTTTACGCACACCCGACGAAAAAAAAAAGAGATTTTAATTTTTTTTTTTACAACTAGCTTGGGACACCGACCACTCCCACTATCCCTATTCACTCATGAAATCCCCTATTTTGGCGATAGGGGGAGTGTTGGGGATAACGGGTTGACTATGGCCTAGAGAATGGGAGAATATGGTGACCGGGATAAGTGGAAATGGAGGCTAGTTATCTACGAATGTCCCTTGAGGATACAGGGTTTAGGTTTCCCGGGGAGGAGAGGGTCGAGAGGAAGGGGGGAAGGCAGGATCGATGGGTGAGACTGCATTAAGAAGTTTCGAGTGAAAGTTTGTGCATTTTCAAGATGTATTTTGTTGCGGAGGGTTAATGGAAATGGGGTGTGAGTGAGTGAGTGAGTGAGTGAGTGAGTGAGTGAGTGAGGGTGGGTCTCAGGGGGTGGGACGGTATTAGACTCGTGAAGTTGATGGTCAATTGAAAGTTTAGAGGTATATTTTTGACTGATGTCGGCGAAATGCTTGACGTAGCGCAACAAATATCTAATATTTTCATTATTCATGTAAAAGAGGGCATATTTATTTATATTTTTCTGCTGAGAAGCACGTGATAATGCTAGGGATTACAGCCTCATGGATTCGACGTGATCCGAATGAAAATTGAGCTTTTATTGGATTTATCCGAGTCAAAGTTTCGGTGCATTAGAGTCACCTGCGAAAGATTACAGGCCACTATGACACAACTTCAAGTTCCCCCCAAAAAACGTATTTTGATAATTTCGGCTGGAATTACTCATTAACAAGATTAAGGGGGTCATTATGGGGGGAATTAGGTGCTGCGTTGGGAAGTTTCTGGGGTAAGTTTGCGCATTTCGAAGACATATCTGCTTACGAGGGGTTAATGTGCATAGAGAGGGGATCTGTGAAAGTTTTGGCACTGCGGGCTGCAGGTGTTATTGAGTGTACTGCAGTGATTAATTGAATGCTAGTAGGCGCTGAAGGTTAATGACAAGTCATTCGTATTTTAAAAGAAAATGATTTCTGATAATCATTCGGCCTGAAAAAAATGAAAAATGGGAGGGGAAAAAAAACAATTAAAACAATAATTCTGTTCCATTCTCTCTAGCATCGACAGCTGAAAGAACTCATGTAATCCCATTTATAATTCCTATCGGAATTTTTCCCTTATTTTCTTCCCGTGCAATCCTACCAATGCCGAATACCTCCGACTCACGATTATACTTCACCAGAGATGATTAATCTCAAATCCTTCTCCCCGCACTCAACGGAATAGATTTTTTTCCCGACCATTCCATCATATGAAAGATGAGTTCATTTGCCGATATACTCGCTCGACAATTATCCCAGATAGCCCGAGGTTTAATGAATCGCCTGATCGCAAAGTAATGAGAAATAAATCCTGATAATCCGTTCGAGTACAATCCTCATGCCCTCACCCATTCTCCCCTTCTCCCCTTCTCCCCTTCTCCCCTATCAATACACTATTATCAGGACCGATCCACTCAACTCCTTGAGGAGCTGATCGGTAATATGTTGGAGCAACTCGAACGCTGCAGAGGCAATATTGATTATATACTCCCAGAGGGGTTGAATATTCTCATCGGCATCTAGAGTCTTCTTATATATACCCCCCTGGATAATACGACGCGACTCGGATGTACGCTCTCATTCACTATCAAAGGACAGTTGACACGGCAAGCCTTTCCGGTAGTGTCACGTCACACGCACCATCTTAAGCATCTCCTCGTGGCGACGACACCGCCTGTCTCATCTCCAAGACTCTTCGCCCCCTAGCAAAAATGTAAGACCGGGAGAATACATCAGGACTTTTTCCATGCTTCCATAAAAACCCAGAGGACAAGTGGGAGACATAGGGATATTCGCTTTGTTTTATTTATTGCCAAGGACAGATGAGAAAAAAGTGGAGAGAAATTTTTCCGTGAGATGCCATTGGTTAATTAATTAAATGCAAAATAATTATTTCACCGGAGTGTTGGAGTCAGTGATGGATTAATTTTGGTTGGTCGAGGATAATGTGGCCATGGAGTGGGGAATCATGTATTTTATTTAATTAAATTGAGGAAGTCACTGTGAATGTTGTATTCATCACAAGCTGAGTTGTTTTAGAGAGGAATGTAATGGAAAACGCTTTTTGTCAGTGGCATTTTCAAAATTTTCAGGCTTAGTACTGGCTGGAGCTGGCTGCTCCTACCCTGACTGAATGCCATTAATTAACGGTTGGAAAAAAAATTATCATATTCATCTCGATTTGTTAAACTCACGGATAACTTTCACAAGATCGTAGTGGTGATAAGCTGCATAAAAATATCGTGATTTTATTTAATTAAATCCAGCGAGTGATTGAATATATTTGAGCTCGATTTCTAGGAAAAATGAAGAGGTAATTTTTCACTTGTATCATTGATACACTTGGCTGAGTCTGAAACGTATTCCTCTCATTCAACCCCCATCGGCGTTATCGCACATGAAAGGATTCTCAGTTCTTTTGATCACCTTCCGAGTGAATAAAAAAGCGGACGAATAGAGGAGAGAGATCTTGTCGCATGATTTGTCCGACATCGAAGAGATTCACTCGGCAATGGGAGATTTTCTTTCGTGCGCAGTATTTTGTAGGGACACGTTTGGTGGGCAGGCAATCCAATTCTCCGTGATAAATATTTTGTCACGTTATTTTTGAGAATCGCAGGATCTTCCGATTATGCATCGGTTCCCAGCCACTTCTGCATTTCAACGAGATTCAAAAATTTAATGGAATAATTTGAGGAGAGATTCCTTTGAATATTATCACCCACCTATTTATGAATTTTATCTAATACAGTTACAAAGCCAAATGATTTCTTATAAAGTCGGAATTGTGGGGTGACAAGGGAGCGAGAAAAGACGAAACAGGGAGTGACGGTGTAATCTAAGTGGAGAAAATCCACCTGACAATTCCCTGGAAATCCCCCCGGATTTCCCCACTTATTTAAAACCCTGTGCTGCATTCTTACTCTCTCATCCATCGTTACTGGATGTCGTAACTGTCTTAACCTTTTCAATCCCCCCCCGGTAGTATCTGACTCGAGAAGTATTAACTGTGAGTCTGAAGTTCTCTGAAGGCTCTCTGGGTCTCTGGTAACATTGAATTCGGAATTTGGCAGTGACGATATGAAAGAGATATGTATTGAGGAATTATTCACCACCAAGTGTCAGGTATGCTTAAAAACCTATTCGTTTGATGCATATCTAGTAATAAATGCATTAGAATTTGAAAGAATGCTTCATCACAAGATGCTTCACTATGAATTAATATTTTTATTGAATCAGCATAAATTTTATCCAACTGAAAGAGACCATTACGCTGGAAGAATTTTCTCAATCGGCGATAGTCATGTTAGCCATGTCAACCTCCGGAATGGGAACTCCCATCTATCCACCGTGCTTCCTCGAGCTGCTGGCATTTGCTCATATTGAATTTACCACGAGTTTCCCTCCCTTCCGATCCAGCGATTTTCCTGTGAATCTCTCGTATAGGCTGGGGAAGTCGGAGAAGAGATTTTAGGTCGATTAAATGAAGATAACGGGATTTTGGGGGGTTCCTAAAGAAATCTGGTGGTGAGTTTTAATCTTGAATAGGTGGACTAATCTCATTAATCACACTGAGCTACATTTCACTATGTGCATTAATCGAATGTACTTGAAAAACATCGGCGGTTAAATGAAGGCATCGATTTAATTTCACAACGGAATGATTCAATCCCCGGGTCTATAACTGGAGCTGCCACACCGAGCTAACAACCATATGTTTCACGCTCTCTATTAGCCCTCCTCCGCCACCCCATTCCCACCTTGTTCCTCTCTTTCGCGGCTGACGGCTGAATTTAACCGAGGCATTCACGCTAAACGAGACGAATATAATTCAGAGCCGAGACTCCATGATGTGATAATTTCTCACGGGCTCAGCATGTGATTCAAATATTTTCCCACATTTTGTGGATTGTAACGCAGGTCTTTTCTGTTACAAAATTAGAATAAAACTCATAGAGCCCTGTTGATTGAACTGCTGGTATATTTTCGTATTCAATGAATATATCCGACATTATACACAATATCAAAATCGTTGCATTCTTGATGAGGTACAACGGGGGTAATCCTCTATTACCACTAGCAATGGAAGCCAAAAGAGGGCGCTTTTACCAGCTATTCATCCACGAAAAGGACGAGCTTACATGGAGTATGATGGAGAATACTTCACATTCCTCGGTGAGAATAGATAGAGGAAGGGTTCTCTGGCGACACTTCCCTTGTCTGCTGTATCTCGATATCTTTTGTAACCCCTTCCATTGATATTTTGCATTAGCATGACTATTCTTCGTTTCATTGTTCCTGGGAGGTGCTTAAAAATACTCAAACCCAGGAGAGTGAATATTTCCATTGTTATCACACATGACTTGCATATCGTTCCATTTTGTTGTACATTTTATGCTTTCCAAATGCAATAGCTGTCAATGTTGGAATTTAAAGAGAAATGAAAATGAGAAAAGTGAATGGTATAAAAGTCTTGACGCCAAGGGACTTGATTCTCCGTGGCCCAGGAACTTTTGTGGAAGGCTATGAATTTAATAAAAGTGGACTTTAAACTGAATCTTCTCCCTATATCTCAGCAGTAGAGATTGGAGGGGATTCGGCGATTCAGATATTCGACAATTTTTTCTCTACATTTTTTCATTTTGTCACAAGTCAATTTACTTGGACGAAGAAATTTTTTCTTTTCAGTGTACGAAGCCCAAATCGAAAGAAGCAGCTCAAAAATGATTTATTAATAATATCACAGTTTTTTATGGTCTGATAAATAGTTCAAGTTGTATTGTCGAAACAATTCTCCAAAAATCCAATATCTCCTCACTCACTCCTCTGACAAGAATTAAATCCACCCTCTCACACCAACCAATGCAATTCAAACAATAACGCAATAATAGCTCGGAATAATTATAACAATAATGACCATAATAATCCTTTAAGAGGTTTACATCCCAAGAAAATTAAAAGTTTGTTTTTCCCTCTACAATGAAGCTACTATCACTGTCTCTCCACTGTATTTCCGGCTGGTATAGCATTCCAACCAATTAACTTGGCTATTTAGCGAGATTAAACTCATTAGAAAATAAGTAATCTCATCCGGTCATTATGCCTTTTATGTTTATCATTACTATTATTTCACGTATTATTTTTATTATTATTATTTGACCTTTGTCCCGCTAGCAATAATCGTTTTCCGCATGCGAACGCACGGATCACATTATTCTCCCTTTTTATTTCGTCATTCTCGTTTATATGCGTAATTTTTTTAAGCACAATTTCCGAGAGGACGCCGCAGGAGAGGGTGGGGGGAAGAGAGTGAAAGGGGTAGTGGGAGAATTTGGTCGGAATGGAGGGAATTGCACTGAAAAAGTAATTGGACAATTTATCCTCGAGCGGTATCCGGGACGAATTCAACGGGGTTTCGTAACGCTGATGAATGTGTGTATGTATTTCAAGGGGTGAATTGAGGGTGGGAGTGGGTTGAGGGGGTACCAATAAATACCGTTTCTGAACTTGAATGGCAATAAATCGAGCCACTCGTACGCCTAGTCAGGAGAAACGGGATGGACGTAGGAAACGACGTTGATTATACGCCAGGGGAATGCCTATACGGCATGGTATATACGATATTTGTTTTTTTCCAATTGGTCATGAATTTTTATGCATTTGTTCTTCAGTGGGGGGTTGAGGCTTGATTGAAGGCTATTGGTTTGAGGGTGCTGGAGATT